>AWOL01S0072639.1:0-11738 GCA_000715115.1 Nicotiana otophora | reverse complement strand
TGCCTCCAACTTGGACTTCAACGCGATATACTCCCGACCGAGGGCATCCCGTCACAGGACGGCCGAGCCCAGTTGTGCTTGGAGCTCATCATTCAGTCGAGACCACTTGTCAGCTTTATCCTTCATCACCTTGAGGTGGTCCTTGGCTGATGCCAACTCCTCCTTAGTAGCCTTCATTTCGAGGACAGAAGATCCATTTTGCTCCTCAATGCCTCGGCCGAATCTTTGAGCTCATTCATCTCGGCCCGGAATTGGTCGATCAGGTCTATCTTCTCTTGGACCTGCGAGGTTGCGGCATTAGCTACTTTACCTAGCCTATCGTTATTAATATCAAATATCCTTACCTTCTCGACCAGAATGACATGTTCCTGTTTCACCGACGAGGCCTCTTTTTGAGCTTTTTTGAGCTCGACTTGGAGAATGGGGGTGTCCTTGAGGACCTCGTCTCTTTGCTCGTTGAGAGCTTTGTAGATGTCCTTCTGCCGGACCTGTTACTTGATCTTGAACTCGAGCAGTTTCACCTCCATCCGAGACCGATAGAAGCTCTCATGATAAAGCACCAAGGTCTGAGAAACAAAATTGATGAGACCATAGGAATACGCTAAGGTTAAATGAACCCTTCAAAGGATACAAAGAAATAGAAGCATACCCGGTTCAACGCCTGTTGTGCCTCATTGAAGAGGCTCAGTGCATCCACTTCGTTCATTTTTGCCTGATCATCTTCGGTCACCAAGTAGCGAAGATAGCTGGCAATGCCAACTGGTCCGGATAGCACCCGGGTAACCACCGGGATCATAAACATGACCGTTCATTTGCGGTCAGGATCCATGCTAGGGGTGTGGTACTACTTCACCAGCTTTGGGCTCGAGCTCAGCCCACTTGACTCTAGTAGTACATCTCTTTTTGGGATCTCCAAGTGATCGAACCCGGAGTAGTCCTCCAATGCATCGATGTCCACGCCCTCAAAGAACAGGTTTAGGGCCTCGTCTGTGGCCCGCGATGTCTTAGTTGATTTTCTTTGATGGCCTGAGCCTTATCAAATAAAGACTTTGTATGAGACGGCGACTATGTGATGTCAATGACACCGACAACTTCTCTCAGAGCTGGAGTAGCTTCTCGAGTGGCCGTAGCCACTGGCTTTCCTTCGGGTTCCCGAGATAAAGAGGGTTCGGTCTACCAGTCACTTCCCCCCCATGCTGCCCACTCTTCTTCATCAACGGTCGGCCCATGGGCGAAGAACTCCAAGTCGTCATCTTAAGGGTAGTCCCTGACCTGGTAAAGAGATTCGGAGTCCGGTACCCTGGCCCAGGTACTCTTCTTGTTGCTCTTTCGGACCCTAACTGCGACCATCTTCTTCTTGGCCTAGGCATCTGCATCCCGGGAACCGGAAGACTTCCTCTTTCTCCTCTTTTTTCCTCCTTCTTCACAGCGGCCTCAGGCTATCTCGAAGTAGAGGGTTTAGCATATGAGGACGAAACCTCGTCCTCGTCCACTGCCTGGAGCGTAGTGGTCTTAGGCAAACCTGTGGAAGGAAGAGAAGGACTTAGTAAAGATGACAGTTGAATAGAAAAGGAAACTTGATCGAGGGGAGAATACTCACCATGAGAACGAGCCTCGCACTTGCCCTTTGATAGTTTATGACATTCGCGCTTGAAGTACGGTAACTGTTTACAGATCCCCTCGACCCACTCTTTGAAGCAAGGAATCGCGTTGGGGACTCGGGCAACTGCTGCATGATAGTAGAACTAGGCGATGAAAAAGAAGAACAAAATACAAAAAGTATTCTAAATACTTAAAAGGAGAAGAACTTACGGGCTAGGTTCCACTTTTCAGGGAACGACAGGAACTCGGTGATAATGAGATCCTCGGTCTTCACTTGAACGAATCTCCCCTGCCAGCCTCGATCCCTATCTTTATCAATGCTTGAGAGTGGAGCTTTCTTTGCTCGACAGACAAGCTTGATTAATCCCCCTCGGAAGATTCGGGGATTGTAGAGGTGAAGCAGATGATCGATAGTGAATCGAGGTACCTCCGAGTTANTGCCTCCAACTTGGACTTCAACGCGATATACTCCCGACCGAGGGCATCCCGTCACAGGACGGCCGAGCCCAGTTGTGCTTGGAGCTCATCATTCAGTCGAGACCACTTGTCAGCTTTATCCTTCATCACCTTGAGGTGGTCCTTGGCTGATGCCAACTCCTCCTTAGTAGCCTTCATTTCGAGGACAGAAGATCCATTTTGCTCCTCAATGCCTCGGCCGAATCTTTGAGCTCATTCATCTCGGCCCGGAATTGGTCGATCAGGTCTATCTTCTCTTGGACCTGCGAGGTTGCGGCATTAGCTACTTTACCTAGCCTATCGTTATTAATATCAAATATCCTTACCTTCTCGACCAGAATGACATGTTCCTGTTTCACCGACGAGGCCTCTTTTTGAGCTTTTTTGAGCTCGACTTGGAGAATGGGGGTGTCCTTGAGGACCTCGTCTCTTTGCTCGTTGAGAGCTTTGTAGATGTCCTTCTGCCGGACCTGTTACTTGATCTTGAACTCGAGCAGTTTCACCTCCATCCGAGACCGATAGAAGCTCTCATGATAAAGCACCAAGGTCTGAGAAACAAAATTGATGAGACCATAGGAATACGCTAAGGTTAAATGAACCCTTCAAAGGATACAAAGAAATAGAAGCATACCCGGTTCAACGCCTGTTGTGCCTCATTGAAGAGGCTCAGTGCATCCACTTCGTTCATTTTTGCCTGATCATCTTCGGTCACCAAGTAGCGAAGATAGCTGGCAATGCCAACTGGTCCGGATAGCACCCGGGTAACCACCGGGATCATAAACATGACCGTTCATTTGCGGTCAGGATCCATGCTAGGGGTGTGGTACTACTTCACCAGCTTTGGGCTCGAGCTCAGCCCACTTGACTCTAGTAGTACATCTCTTTTTGGGATCTCCAAGTGATCGAACCCGGAGTAGTCCTCCAATGCATCGATGTCCACGCCCTCAAAGAACAGGTTTAGGGCCTCGTCTGTGGCCCGCGATGTCTTAGTTGATTTTCTTTGATGGCCTGAGCCTTATCAAATAAAGACTTTGTATGAGACGGCGACTATGTGATGTCAATGACACCGACAACTTCTCTCAGAGCTGGAGTAGCTTCTCGAGTGGCCGTAGCCACTGGCTTTCCTTCGGGTTCCCGAGATAAAGAGGGTTCGGTCTACCAGTCACTTCCCCCCCATGCTGCCCACTCTTCTTCATCAACGGTCGGCCCATGGGCGAAGAACTCCAAGTCGTCATCTTAAGGGTAGTCCCTGACCTGGTAAAGAGATTCGGAGTCCGGTACCCTGGCCCAGGTACTCTTCTTGTTGCTCTTTCGGACCCTAACTGCGACCATCTTCTTCTTGGCCTAGGCATCTGCATCCCGGGAACCGGAAGACTTCCTCTTTCTCCTCTTTTTTCCTCCTTCTTCACAGCGGCCTCAGGCTATCTCGAAGTAGAGGGTTTAGCATATGAGGACGAAACCTCGTCCTCGTCCACTGCCTGGAGCGTAGTGGTCTTAGGCAAACCTGTGGAAGGAAGAGAAGGACTTAGTAAAGATGACAGTTGAATAGAAAAGGAAACTTGATCGAGGGGAGAATACTCACCATGAGAACGAGCCTCGCACTTGCCCTTTGATAGTTTATGACATTCGCGCTTGAAGTACGGTAACTGTTTACAGATCCCCTCGACCCACTCTTTGAAGCAAGGAATCGCGTTGGGGACTCGGGCAACTGCTGCATGATAGTAGAACTAGGCGATGAAAAAGAAGAACAAAATACAAAAAGTATTCTAAATACTTAAAAGGAGAAGAACTTACGGGCTAGGTTCCACTTTTCAGGGAACGACAGGAACTCGGTGATAATGAGATCCTCGGTCTTCACTTGAACGAATCTCCCCTGCCAGCCTCGATCCCTATCTTTATCAATGCTTGAGAGTGGAGCTTTCTTTGCTCGACAGACAAGCTTGATTAATCCCCCTCGGAAGATTCGGGGATTGTAGAGGTGAAGCAGATGATCGATAGTGAATCGAGGTACCTCCGAGTTATTGACGAAGTGAGAGAGGAGGATCACGATCCTCCAAATGGATGGGTGAATCTGCCCGAGGCAGACCTCGTACCTTTTGCAAAAGTCGATAATTATAGTATCCATCGGACCACGCGTGAATGGGTATGTATACACACGCAGATACCCATCCACGTGTGTGGTGATGTCTTCATCAAGGCCAGGGAGGACCACTTCATTGCCTTCCACTTGTCGTCCTTCCGAACCGTCGGGAGTGTGTTCTCGGTGATGGAGCATATGTACCTCCATACCTCCTCGCCTCAATCCCCTTGACTGAAGGACTTTTTGACCTTAAAGTCATTTTCTATAGAACAGCCTCCGGGGATGAAATTCTTTAGAGGAGGTTTTGGGGCCACTACAGGCACGACTACCTCGACATTCATGACCGGGTTAGAAGTTGAAGGGCGGTCTGTTGGGGCACAGATTTTGAAGTCTTCAACATCGAATTCTGGGAATATGAATGTGTGAAGTCGGGTATAAAGGTTTGAAGATGAGGATGAAGGTTTGAAGATAAGGATGAAGGTTTGAAGGTCAAACTTGAAGATTCAAGGATGGCGTATGAAGATTTGAAGATGGAAGATGAAGATATGAGGATATGAAGAACAGTGTATGAAGATTTGAAGGGGTAAAGAGCAAGTAAAAGTTCCGAGGTAAATTAAGAAGTTTTGGAATCGGAAAGTAAAAAAGTGAAAAAAGAACCGAAGTTTTTATAGGGAAGAGGTAATTAATGCATGACGTTTCACATTCAAGGATGGTCAACCGGCGGCCGACACGCGTCCGAAGTCAGAACGACACGACTGGTGGGATTTTTCACTAACCCATCGACCTAATTACAGCATACAGAGAGAAGAGTCGGGGTCAATTAATTACTTCTCATCACTCCGATAAATATGCTCTCCGAAGAGTGAGGCGACTATCTGTATACGGGTAAATTCGGGGATAATTGTTACGACCCAAACCGCAGGGCCGTGACAGGCACCCGGTGCCTTACACAGCCGAGTACCAACGTAACATATCTTTCTTATCATACCATCATGGGTAAGTGGGCCAGAAGGGCCATCATGAGATAACCAGAATAAAACATAAGGGAATATTAGATATAGGACGACCCAACAAAATATAAAAACTTATACATGTGACATACGGGCCTATAAGGCCGACATGATCATTTGTACACTCAAAACATAGGCCGACAAGGCCATACAAGCATCCATATACATGACATCTTCCTATAAGCCTCTAAGAATTCATGAATGCCATAAAGGTCGGGATAGGGCCCCGCCATACCAACCAATACATCTCCAAACTATACTGACCAAATAGGCAACTCCGGAGTAAGTGGAGTGTCCCAACACCTTCCGCTGGGCTGATAGCCTACTAGGAGGACTCTCAACCTGTCTATCGGGACATGCGTGCATGAAACGCAGCATCCTCAGGCAAAAGGGATGCTAGTACAAATAAATTACTGAGTATGTAAGGCATGGAAGTAGTATATAAAGAAACGAAAGAAATATGGAGTAAAGAACTCAACATGTAAGTCTGAATAGCTCTGTAAGTCATGAAACATTTATAATGTCATGAATATGCGTATAAATGTCATATCATGCATAGGTATATGCGTACGTAACATCATCAAGTCTCTGAGGGCATCCCATCATATCATCTCGACTTTTGTGGGTGAAATCATCAATGTATACCAACTGATCAGGTGGTGGTGCGTATATAACGCCACAACTTTTTCCCATACCCCATATACATATACATATAACGCCATCTGGTCATGGGCCAATATACATGTATAAATGAATGCAATGCAAAATGAAGTAAGTCAATAAGATCTCTCGAAATGTCATAAGATAAATATGCCTTCGGTTAATATCATAAAATAAACTTTATCAATCTACGTATTTTTTGAGACCCATAAAAAAACGATATAATAAGAGGACACATGGGGAATCAAGAACATAGGCACCCCTAGTACTTCTAAGAATAGAGTCATTTGTGAAAGTTACGTGTTTGCTGTAAACTATTATATCATATGGATCATGCCAAAAGAAAAGAAGGGATAGACTTAACATACCTCAAGTCGTCAATGCTACTCAACAACAAGCTTACGATAATCACGCCAACCCTATAACAAATAAATACATGTACAACTTAGATGGAGCTATTATATCACGTATCTTAAACGATAACTCGATTCTAAAATAAAACGGGCAGCATTTTCCCTGATTTTACTGCTCCCTCAAGCCTACTATAGGTGAGATACAAAAACAATATAATCATCAACTCAAAAACAATCCAACTACAATTTGGGACCTTCAATACAACAAAAACCCCAAATATACCATAACACACCCAATCAACAAGTTATCAATTAGAATGAAATTGCAACGCCGAGCGACCAGCCTACTACCCTACCACATGTGGAGTTTCTCCACACCCTTCATCCTTCCAAACTCCATAAATCAGTAGCACAATAGGCCAACACGAGTGGACTACAAAACAGTCTACTAAAAGTGAAATAAATCAAACTCACAGCATCCGATCACCATCCCGTGAGTTCTAACTATTAGAAAAGGAATTTATCAAACTTCCTTGATATTTAAAAGCTTAAATACAGAAATTCGATGTTTTCTTAACTATGAAGTACCTTCCAAAACTCAAACTACAAATAAAAAGAGAGGCGATATAGTGATACTTACTTCGTAGGGATCGTTCTAATGTTATCGCTTCTTCATTTCCTACTCGGGATGTTAATCTTTTTTGAAACCCTAGAAGAGAGCTTAAAGGGAAGGTTTATGGGGGTTCTATGGTCGTTTTATATGAAAAATGAAGAGAAGGACGATTTTTAAACCTATATATATCAACTTTTGAAAAGTCAAAGAGGTGCTAGCTTGGCCCCCTATCATTGGCTCATATTCCGATGCTTATATCTTTTTATGCGAATATTGTATGAATGAACGGTTAAGAGTGTTGAAAACTACATTACATTTGTTATATAATATATCCCAAAAATACCTCATATAATACACGAAATGTATTGCTCAAAAAGCTTCAATGTCACACCTATGCAGTCTATACAGTCTCACAAAACTGTAAATATCTCTCTATTCCGATGTCGTATCGATAAACGGTTTAATGCGTTAGAACATAAACTCGTATATCTTCAATTTGGTATGTGGATCATCCTGTAATTCTAAGTATTTTAGGAGAAAATCTCTGCTATAATTGACCTAATATTCAGCTCATTATGAATGTAACTTGTGATGACATTTGCCAACATTTGTTTCACAACTCGCTTGAATTCAAAATGTAACATGCGACAATCATACAACTAAAATAACCTCCTTACCATGTTAAGAACCCTAGTTTCACCCCAAAAGTACATGTTATAATATTCCAAACTTGTCGACTTTCGACGAAACTTATTTTCTTTAATTTGTTTAGCATCTAAGCTTTCCAACCCTCTTGGTACTTGTTATCCATGATCTTAAATATTTGTAACCTCCAAGGTAACATGATTAAATTACTTTATGTACTTTCAAAGACGATCTCATTTCAGAGCTTACATCAATTGACTTACGACGTACTCTCATATACGAAAATATGGGGTGTAACATCATTCCCCCCTTTGGAACATTCGTCCTCGAATGTTGACTAATGCGCTTATCAGTCTCATAACTCATAGATTATACAAATAATGTAATATTGTCCTTGCCATCTAGGCAACTGTTCTGTGAATAANACAGTCTCACAAAACTATAAATATCTCTCTATTCCGATGTCGTATCGATAAACGGTTTAATGCGTTAGAACATAAACTCGTATATCTTCAATTTGGTATGTGGATCATCCTGTAATTCTAAGTATTTTAGGAGAAAATCTCTGCTATAATTGACCTAATATTCAGCTCATTATGAATGTAACTTGTGATGACATTTGCCAACATTTGTTTCACAACTCGCTTGAATTCAAAATGTAACATGAGACAATCATACAACTAAAATAACCTCCTTACCATGTTAAGAACCCTAGTTTCACCCCAAAAGTACATGTTATAATATTCCAAACTTGTCGACTTTCGACGAAACTTATTTTCTTTAATTTGTTTAGCATCTAAGCTTTCCAACCCTCTTGGTACTTGTTATCCATGATCTTAAATATTTGTAACCTCCAAGGTAACATGATTAAATTACTTTATGTACTTTCAAAGACGATCTCATTTCAGAGCTTACATCAATTGACTTACGACGTACTCTCATATACGAAAATATGGGGTGTAACATCATTCCCCCCTTTGGAACATTCGTCCTCGAATGTTGACTAATGCGCTTATCAGTCTCATAACTCATAGATTATACAAATAATGNCCCTATCATTGGCTCATATTCCGATGTTTATATCTTTTTATGCGGATATTGTATGAATGAACGGTTAAGAGCGTTGAAAACTACATTACAAGACTTTCAATTTGTTATATAATATATCCCAAAAATACCTCATATAATACACGAAATGTATTGCTCAAAAAGCTTCAAGGTCACACCTATGCAGTCTACACAGTCTCACAAAACTATAAATATCTCTCTATTCTGATGTCGTATCGATAAACGGTTTAATGCGTTAGAACATAAACTCGTATATCTTCAATTTGGTATGTGGATCATCCTGTAATTCTAAGTATTTTAGGAGAAAATCTCTGCTATAATTGACCTAATATTCAGCTCATTATGAATGTAACTTGTGATGACATTTGCCAACATTTGTTTCACAACTCGCTTGAATTCAAAATGTAACATGAGACAATCATACAACTAAAATAACCTCCTTACCATGTTAAGAACCCTAGTTTCACCCCAAAAGTACATGTTATAATATTCCAAACTTGTCGACTTTCGACGAAACTTATTTTCTTTAATTTGTTTAGCATCTAAGCTTTCCAACCCTCTTGGTACTTGTTATCCATGATCTTAAATATTTGTAACCTCCAAGGTAACATGATTAAATTACTTTATGTACTTTCAAAGACGATCTCATTTCAGAGCTTACATCAATTGACTTACGACGTACTCTCATATACGAAAATATGGGGTGTAACATCATTCCCCCCTTTGGAACATTCGTCCTCGAATGTTGACTAATGCGCTTATCAGTCTCATAACTCATAGATTATACAAATAATGTAATATTGTCCTTGCCATCTAGGCAACTGTTCTGTGAATAAATACAAAGGCTAGGGCATTCCTCCCTTCAGGCTTCTTTCTCACACCATGACTTCTTGTCGGAATTCTTTCAATCTCGTAACTGTTGCTACCTCCTGTCATGCAACATGTACGACTTTGTCCTTGTATATGCGCCTATGCGAACCTTCTCTCCTTTTTCCTCCATCTTTTAGCTAATCTCTAGGCCTCACTTTGGGAACATATATAGAACTAGACAAGTTGTCCCTCTGGGCATCTATAGATGCACTGAAGTTCTTCGCTCGGTACTTTGTCGAACTTATGACTATTGATATATCTTGTTTCATAGCCTAGGTTATCTATGCTTATGGCTTTACTACAACTAGGTAGGTCATACTATACCATAACACTTACTTCAATTTATTATTACCGAGGTCTACTACCCAAGTCCATGTTACTCTCTCGATACTTATCCTATATATATAATCTAAGTCCTTTAATGCTTCCTCATTACTGTTCATCTTAATAATGACGGCCTAATCTCATCTCATACTTTGTAACTTTTATCCATCCATTGTTGATTCACCATAAAGTTGATCCATAATCTACCATTGATAACTTGAAACCTCTTACGTAATACATTATCACTAGGGCTCCTGTTGCATCGAGGAGCATTTGAAGTGATTTTCCTGAGCTACCTAGGGACAATACTATACTTCAATAATTGTATTTCATAGCATCCCAGTGCAATTCATCTTATGGGGGTATTCTAATCCCGCGCAATTCATGAAATACCCTTTCTTTAAACCATTACTCGATCAAAGGCCTAAGAGTCATCCTCTTATCTATCACAATTACACCCTTATTCTACTACCAGGGAAGCATTCCATTTCTATCAAATGCACTTAGTCTTATACTCCTTCGAGTTTATTCAGGCTATACCGAGCTTTCTATAACTTACAAAAACTATCAAATATCTTGTTGGGCTTAATCCCGAGGCCTTACCTATTCTCGTCACCTTCTCACTCACCTTTTATTATTTGTACTCCTATCTACCTAAAACCTTGTCACTCTACCATACTTTAGCTTGCAACCTACACATATCTATTTATACTACTCGCAACCTTCCTTTAACTTGCTAGCACCATAGATTTCCTTTCGTGCCTTCTCATTTGTCTTTAAATGTAAGCAATTACTTTTCCTTGTCGTTCTTCCACTTGCTGCATGAATTCTTGGCTTATCTTAGTGCCCTCGAATACTGGAATTTCCTGTAACTCATATGATCTCAAATGTCACCTTTGAAAAAAAGATCCCGTTCATTAGCCACGATAGGTGCCACTTTCTTATAGAGTGTATATAATATTGTAGTGAGACCGTTGTTACAAGATCATTTCCTCTTTGGGTCACTATGCTTATGTTGAAACCTTCCTCCTTATTTCCTCAGCTAGTCTTTCTTTGTAGTACTTAAGGGAGACCTTATGACTCCTGTAAAGCTGCGAGTTTATTATATCATATACATGAAAGAATTTTTGATATTCTTACTCGCCTATAATTATCCTTAGTTACTTACCTCCGCGCCCTTGTGCTCGTAGGGTTACTTCTGAACTTAAATTTTGGCTATCTCCCCAGTGGCACTTTCTTTTATTTCTGTAACACGTGTACGATACCTTTAACTACTTTAACTCCTATCTGAATATTTCTCAAGGATCATAATGTCATCACACCTACGAGACTGAATTTCTTATGTTGGGTTTCACTATGTTTATCTTGCATGATCTGTTAATTTATCTATGACCTCTTGTCTAGCCATAATTAGTCTCTTCCTGAATCAACTACAGACTACTCATTGGTCCATTCTCATATCTATATTCTGCGTAATCTTGCTTGGGTTATGTCCTTTGTCTTAACTTACCCCTCGCACTGGCTCCTTATGTATCAAGTGTCCATTCACACTTATTTATTAATAACATCATGGCCGGGAACTCTTATTGCCTCTCCCCGGCATCGTGCTTGCATAATGTTCTGGAGTCGTATCATATCTGTACGATATGAATAAATGCAATCTCATTCCTTTTGCCTTTCTACCACATTCTTTCTTTACTATTCCATAGTTACCTCTTCATCTTTGGCGTCTTTTTACATCTTCACGGACTCTTACTCTCCTTGCGGTAACCCTTCTGTACCGGGGATAACTGAAGTTCTTACGCACGAAGGTGACACCTAGTGTAACTGGAACACTTAGTCCCTTAAGCTTAATTGTGCTCACAGTGCTTGCTTTAGGGAAGTGTCTTCCTGAATGACCTTTAACGGTTATTCTTTTATTGTCCATTCTATTATTGCCGGAATGCGATCTCTTAAATTCTCACAATGCTGACTATTATAAAATCCTTCGGTCGCTAATTCATGTTTAGTTTATCTTGTTCACTAGCACATACTGGTGTCTATTACTCTGGGGTCTA
>AWOL01S0072635.1:14844-54378 GCA_000715115.1 Nicotiana otophora | reverse complement strand
TCATTTGGCATATGTTATAAAAATAATTTAATGGGGAGTTTTAGTGTATAACAGTAAAATTATCTTCGTATGATATAGGTCACGAGTTTGAGCCGTGAAATCAGTCATTGATGTTTGCGTCAAGTTAGGTTGCTTATATTATATCCCTTGGAGCGCAGTCCTTTCTCGAATCCTGTATGAACACGAAATATTTCGTACACCGGGCTATTATCCTTTTATATGTTATCAAAATAAAAATAGTTAGGTAGTTGCAGTTTTGACTAGTGGTTGCATGCAGGCAAGTTTATTACACGTACCATATATGATCAGTTTTTAGAAGCCAAGTTTCCCCTTCCAGTGCAACACCAAGTAAGCCATGCATTCGGCCGCTCAATTACTCCTTTGTTTATTATAACTAGTCATTTATTAAATGTTAATTAAAATTTATATAGTTTAAATCTCAAAAAACCAAATAATATCCCACAAATAAAGTAGTAATATTTATGTCAATGTAAAAAATGTATTTGTAAAACAGGACGGGGAAAGCTAGGTGCATTAAAACTCGTGCGCCTGAATTCTTAAAACGGAAAATGTTCAAATATGTCCTTGTACTATACGAAATTGAATATATTTGCCCTTCGTTAATACTTTAGCTCAAGAATGCCCTTACTGTCATATTGTTGGTCCATATATGCCCTTAGAGTCACACAGTTAGCCCATATATGCCCTTTTCAAAACGGAATCCACCTAAACTAATTAGCTCTTTCGTTAATTGTATTAAAGTGTATTACAAACACTATTTCCTTTTTTTAGTACTTTGTTTTCTTTACCTTTCTCTTTTCTTTCTACTTTTCTCTTTTTTCTTTTTTTTTCCTTTTTCTTTCTCCCATATCCGATTTCCTCCATTGCTGATGCCTTCTCCATTTTCGTCACCAATTTCACTTGACAAAACTCATGAATTCCTGCTAATTTTACTATCACAGACCCCACCACATTCTTTCCTTATTCTCATATTTTCCATCACATTCAGCAAGACCAGACCCTCCATTTCCGTCACCAATTTCACGTGATTTTATTCCTAAAAATCTAACCTACACCACCAAAAGCTTTCTAGCAAGAAGGCTCTAGTTCTTCTGAAAAGGAGATGAAAATTGTTGGAGAAATTTTTTCGGTGGTGTTAATTGGGTAAAGGCAGGAATTCATGAGTTTTGTTAAGTGAAATTGGTGACGAAAATGGAGAAGGCATTAACAATGGAGGAAATCAGACATGGGAGAAAGAAAAAGGAAAATAAAGAGAAGAAAAAGAAAAGAAGAAAGAAAAGAGAAAGGTAAAAAAAAAGTACTAACAAAAATGATATAGTGTTTGTAATATACTTTAATACAATTAACGAAAGATCTAATTAGTTTGGGTGGATTCCGTTTCGAAAAGGGCATATATGGGTCAACTGGGTGACTCTAAGGGCATATATGGGTCAACTGGGTGACTCTAAGGGCATATATGGACCAACTATGTGACGGTAAGGGATTCTTGAGCTAAAGTATTAACGAAGGGCAAATGTGTTCAATTTCGTATAATACAAGGGCATATTTGGATCTTTTCCGTTCTTCAAATAATATCGTTTAAGGGTCAAAGGTACTCCCCTCGTCTCAAATTTATTTGTTTAAGATTTAAACTATATGAAATTTGATTAATATTAAAATGTATTTTAATTACAATTTATAGAACTTTTATAAAGTTTTAGTATCTAAGGCGTCAGTAAGACAACCGACATTTTAAATTTGGAGCAAATAAACAGTGCCAAGTTTAGATCATATTGATGTATAATGCCAAAACAAAAAAAAACAATCATACTTGTGTGGCTACACTCTTTGTTAGCTAGTTTATCCGAGGAGACAAGTCAAGCATATATTAATTTAGTCAAAAATAATTTCTTTCAATTCTTCTAAATTTAAATTGTTTGGTCAAACTTTGATAAAGAAAAAAGTATTTTAAATTAGAAACAAAATATTTTTGAGAATCAGAAAAAAAATAGTTTGTCCCTAAAAGCACTTTTTTGAAAGGAAAAATGTCATTGTATCGCCGTTATCAAAATAATATCGAAATATATATATTGTTTGTATATATATATATTTTATATATTATATACAAAAATTATACAAATTTTATACACTTTTTTGGCAACCGAATGTAAATAATTTCTGACGCAACCTAAAAGTGATAATACCCTTTTTTGAAAAGCACAACTTTTGAAAAAAGTACATTTAAACATACTGTTTAAAAGCTTAGCCAAATACTAATTGCTGCTCAAAAATATTTTTCAAATAAATTAGTCAAACATAAATTATTTTTTATCAAAAAGTACTTTAAAAAAAATACTTTTCAAAATAAGCTGATTTTAGAAACACCTCCTAACATACTACTATAAAAACCAACTCACTCAACCGGTGTCACAAACATTTCCAATTAGTTGACTAAAAAGCTAAAAATGGAGTACTACAATTTAGCTTTCTTCTATACAGTTTTGGCAGTAGGGATTTTAACCCTTTACAGTATACTAAAGAGAGCAAATGGATGGTTTTATTCAATCAAATTTAGTTCAAAGAAATATCTCATTCCTCAAGGTGAAATGGGCTGGCCATTTATTGGAAATACTCCCTTTTTCTTCAGTTTTGCTGGAGATCACGGCTCATTTCTATCCTACTTTTTTACTAGGTTATAATTAAATTTCTCGCACTCATTCTTGTACTTATTTGATACCTGAGGGTGTATTTGGTACGTCAAAAAATTTTTTTCAGCATAAATTTTGTCTCACTATCGAACACTATGAAATTTACAAACTATTTCAAAGGGATTATTGGAGAAAAAAATAAGCGAAAAAAGTCTGGTTTTCCTCTTTTAGTTGAAAATATTTTTCAAGAAAAATACATTTTGATGTTTGGTTACTACAAATATCTTAAACCGAGGGTCTATCGAAAATATCTTAAATCGAGGGTCTATCGGAAACAGTTTCTCTATCATTTCAAATAGGGGTAAGGTCTACGTACACATTACCCTCCCAGATCCCTTGTAGAATTTCACTGAATTTTTGTTGTTGTTGTTGCTGGTTACCAGAAAATGACTTATTTTCAAAACAAAAAAAAAAAACAGAAAATGTTAATTTGTACCTAACACACTCTGATCAATTCATGATGTTTTGTTTTTCTGTTGTTTTAAATTTGGTTGTTTAATTGCCTTAATTTTTATTATTATTTTTTTTTTTTTTGAAAAAAGAATAGGTTTGGGCCAGGAGGGATGTACAAGGCACACATATTTGGAAAGCCAAGCATTATTATCACAAAGCCAGAAACAATTAGGAAAATCTTGATGGATGAAGAAAATATTGACAGAGGTATGCCTGAATATATATCAAAGCTAGCTGGAATAACAAATTCAATCGAAGAAGACAAGCGAATTCGTCGATCAATAGCTCCGATAAAGAGTCACGGATTATTATCCGACTATTTTGATTGTATAAACGATCTTGTGAAAACTACGTTCGAGAAATACGCTGCTACAGAAGAACCCTTTGAGTTCCTCGCTGAGATGAAAAAACATACATTTGAGGTGTTTATGAGAATTCTTACAGGTGGTGAGTTTGCTAAAGAATTGTTTGATGCTGTGTTCAAGGAGAATAATTTGCTAATGAGTGGCGCTCACAGCTTGCCCATTAATATACCTGGATTTGCTTACAATAAGGCATTGAAGGTAAGATGTGTTGAATTGTGCGACTATCTTAGAATATACTTTTATTTAAATGTATCTTCTAACACCTTCTTACATGCAGATCTAGTTCTTTTTCATAGGGCAAAACGCACGATTTTTTTTTTAACAGTGATGATGGTGAAGGGAGCCTTGGCGTAAC
This sequence comes from Nicotiana otophora, assembly GCA_000715115.1. NCBI lineage: Eukaryota > Viridiplantae > Streptophyta > Magnoliopsida > Solanales > Solanaceae > Nicotiana > Nicotiana otophora. Next base: position 50,497 of record AWOL01S0072635.1, on the reverse strand, counting down.
TGGTAAAGTTGCTGCCATGTGACCAGGAGGTCACGGGTTCGAGCCTTGGAAACAACCTCTTGCAGAAATACAGGGTAATACTGCGGACGATAGACCCTTGTGGTCCGGCCCTTCCCCAGAGCCGCACATAGCGGGAGCTTAGTGCACCAGGATGCCCTTTAGTGAGTGATGGTGAAACTCGAACGTCCCAAAACTCTACTTGCTATGATTTCATGTACAATTGTGGGACTATCTCGTCTTAAGGTCAAGTGGTTCCATGGCCCATAAAAAAATTTCTTTTCATTTTAAGTCAAATCTCTCAAAAGATCTTTATTTTTACGCGTAAAAAATCTAAAAGTAAAAATTTTAGATTTCAATCCCTGCTTAATTTGAGTTATATTCCTAAATCCTAATTTTACGATTTCAGGCTCGAAGAGCATTAGTTAAGATATTTCAACAGATATTAGAAGAAAGAAAAGCCATGATTGCAAAGGATAAAGCAATATTGCCAAAGTCCAATATAATTGATATGATGTTTGACACTCAAGGTGATGATGATAATGAAGGAAAAGGATTAAGTGATGAGAAGATCATTAGCATGCTAATTTTTATTTCATTTGGTGGTTATGAACCTGTTGCTCTAATGGCAACAAAGGCAATTATGCATTTGGAAAAACATCCCGAGTTCTTGCAGAAAGCAAAAGTAAGTACGATCACAACTTTTATTTAACGGTGTTTGATTGTGTACAGAGTTAAAATTTTTGTGTTTACAGGAGGAACAAGAGGATATAGTTAAGAGAAGACCATCTTCAAATGTTGGCCTTTATTTTGACGAGATTAGACAAATGAAGTATCTTAGTAAGGTAAGATCAAGTTTTCTTTACTAGTATTGGAGCACAAAATTCACTATGTAAAACAATTACTTCATTTATTTGAAGGGGAGCCTTGGCATAATTTGTAAAGTTGTTATCATGTGACCAGGAGGTCACGGGTTTGAGTCGGGGAAACACCTTCTTACAGAAATACAGGATAAGACAGTGTACAATAGATCATTGTGGTCCGACCCTTCTCCGTACCCCACGCATAATGAGAGTTTAGTACACCGAGTTGCTCATTAGTGTGACCTGATACATAATTTAAGAAAGAAAAAAAAAGATTTTTGAAACTTGTGGTCGTCTTAAACATGTCATAACCTTTGTAACAATAGTAACAACAAACCCAGTGAAAATTCCACAAGTGAAATTTGAAGAGGGTAGTGTGTACGCAGACTTTACTCAACCTTTGTGGAGATAGAGAAGTTATTTTCAATAGATCATATGTTATAATATTTGTATTGCTATAAAATCTTGTCGCTAAAGATAAATTGAAAAGTTTAACAAAGTGGTTTCTAAATTTAGATATCGTCATTCTTTTTTGAACGGAGTAAGAAAGATGCCAAAGTATTTTTTTTCTTCTTTTTAAGTTCACTATTTCGTTTGGACTAACATGCATTCTTATTTTGTGCTATATTTCTTTCAATTATGGAAAGGTAATTAATGAAACACTGCGTATTGCTAGCAGCAAGACAATATTCCTTAAAGACACAAATACTCCTTATAACATAAATGGTTAGTACTCAACCTTTGACTTCTTCTACTTATTATCTTCTTTAATTTCATATTTAAATCCAATGATTCATTTCTTTATCTCATGTTTGTGCAGGGTACACCATACCAAAGGGGTGGAAGTGTTTTGCAATGTTATGGAATATTCATATGGATCCTGATATTTATGTCAAATCTGAAGAATTTAATCCTTCAAGATGGTATGTAAGTGACATGCCCTTGTGTGTTCATGAAATTTTCCTTCACTTTTTTTTAACAACCGAGAAATTCTCGAGGGGCTAGCAGTGCACGGTCGAAACTCGGTAAATAATGGGTGTGTCCACGGCAGCTCTACTTTTCTCCACTTAAATACTAGATTTTTGTTTCCAGCAGAGTTTGAATCCATGACGTGCACCTAACTCGCACATCCCAAGTTGCAGTCTTACCACTAGACCAAAGCTTTTAATCCATGACGTGCACCTAACTCGCACATTACAAGATGCGATCTTACCGCTAGACCAAAGCTTCGAATCCGTGACGTGCACCTAACTCGCACATCACAAGCTGCGGTCTTCACTTGGCTAATATCCATGTAACTATTGTGCAGTTATTAGTGATTAAAAAATTTTAATTTGCAGGATCTTGAAACCAAGCCAGTCTGCTTTCTTCCATTTCTCAATCGGCCCTAGAATGTGCCCAGGATCCAATTTGGCCAGGCTTGAGATTTCAGTAATTCTTCATTATTTTCTTCTATACTACAGGTAATAGTAACTCTTTATTAATCATCTTAAATTCACTAATTATTATATGAAACAAAATGAAAATATCAATTACTGATTAAATCATATTTCAATTTAATTGTTATGATGCAGGCTTGAGCAGCTTAATCCAGATATCAAAACTGATCCTCCGGAAAATTGTCTTGTGAGATTCAAGAAGCTCTCAGCCTAGTGAAATAATCGCATTAATCTTTCATGTTGTAATTATCTTGAAAACAATAAGTTTGTATAATAAAAATAATTTTATCGACATATTAAAGTCGTAGCCGACAAAAGAGGATTGCTCAGATGGTCAGCACCCCCAACCTACAACCCAGGGTCACGGGTTCGAGTCACCAAAAAAACAATAGTTCCAACAAAGGGAATAAAAAAGGAGTCAAAGGGGAGGGAAATTTGTTTTTAAAAAAAAGAAAAGAATAGTTTATATCTAACAGAGTTTGATTAATTGGACTTGAATGTTATTCCTCTGTTATCTTATTGTGTTCAAGCATTTGCCATCAGCTTTTCCTTCCTCTGGGCCTTGAGTTCTTCCACTCTCTTTTCAGTTTCCTTCGGTGCTTTCCCATATACGCTTATCAACTGCAAAAATGAGAATGGTTTTAATAATATTTTTCAGTTTTGCACGAAACGGTTCGCAATATGAGAAAAATAGATAATCAATATCAAGAAAGCATCTGCAGTAATACCAATACGCAAACACTACAAGAAATGAGACCTTCAGTAGCGACTAATTAAAGTCGCACATAAATTGTAAAAGAAGAGTGCTGACAATATCCCGACTGATGAAACTTATTCATGGCAACTCCTAATATTCGCCACCAAAATCCTTACTTTTGTGACGATTAAAGGAGTCGGCATGAAGAATCACCGTGAAAAAACTTATTAATTCGTAGTGGATATAGATATGATAAAAAAAAAAGAACAGCCCGGTGCACAAAGCATTCCGCATTCACGTAGAATTCGGGGAAGGGCCACACCCCAAGGGGTTGTGATGTAGGCAGCCTACCCTGATGCAAATCGAACCCGTAACCTATATAAGTCATATGGAGACAACTTGACCGTTGCTCAGGAGCAAGTTCCAAATATAGTTGAGCCGGCAGGACCAGCTCAAGCACCAGCTATGCCTATTGTGATTCTACGCCTTCAAGAGGCTTTAGCTCAGATATTGACTGTTTGCACTAGCCTTGCTCAGGCGATTTTGGCTCAAGCCGAGGGAGGTACTCATACCCCTATCGCCCGTACTCCAGAGCAGGTCGTGCATGGACTTCAGATACCGGGGGCACTACCATTTCAGCAGGTTGCAGCTGCTCAGGCCCAAATGGGTCCTATTATGAACGACGAGGAGCGAAAGAGACTAGAGAGATTTGAGAGACTCCGTCCTCCATCTTTCAGCGGAACTAAGTCACAAGATGCTCAGGATTTCTTGGACAGATGCCAGCAGATTCTTTATACAACGGGTATTCTGGAGACCAGTGGAGTCTCATTTACTACTTGTCAGCTGACCGGGGCAGCCTTCAGATGGTAGGAGACTTATGAGAAGAGTAGACTAGTTAGTGCAACACCACTTTCATGGCATGAATTCTCCATATTATTCCTAGAGAAGTTTGTACCACAGCTCCGCAGAGAGGAACTGCGCAGGCAGTTCGGGCATTTATGTCAGGATAACCTATCCTGACTCAGTATGAGATGCGGTTTTCAGAATTGGCTTGTCATGCAGTTTGGTTGGTTCCCACAGAGAGAGAAAAGATCAGGAGGTTCATTAATGGCCTCAACCATCAGTTCTGTTTTGTTATGACTTTGGGAAATGTAGCAGGTGCTAAATTCGACGAGGTGGTTGACAGTGCTCGATGGCGAGAAATGGTCCGTACTCAGGAGCGTGAGGAGAGGGAGGCCAAGAGGTCTCGTGGTCCGATTAATTCCAGTGGTGTTATTTCTGGGTGACAATCCTATCACAGCAGGGGTCTACCTTATAGTCTCGCTCAGATGGCTCGTCCAGCTTATCGTAGCACATCAGCTAGCCATGGTTCATACAGTGCTCGACCGAGTCAGTCTTCTCTTAGTACACTTCCAGCTCAGAGTTCATCTCGTGCACCATCAGTTCAGGGTTCATCTGTACCAGGTTCGTCTGGTGGTTATTCTGGTTCTCGGGGTACACCTCACTACTTGCCGACATTTTCAAAGAAGGGTTATTTTGAGTGTGGAGATTTGGGTCACATAAAGAGATATTGCTCCCGCCTTACGGGAGGTTCAACTCAGTAGAGGAGTCAGACTACGACTTCAGCACCAGTTGCTTCACCACTCGCCCAGCCAGCTCGGGGTAGGGCTCAGTCAGCTAGAGGTCACCCAAGAGGGGGATGCCGATCAGGTGGCGGTTAGGCCCGATTCTATGCTATTCCTACCAGGCCAGATATCGTTGCTTCAGATGTAGTGATCACATGTATTGTCTCAGTATGCCACAGGGAAGCTTCTATATTATTTGACTCTGGTTTCACGTGCTGGTGGGCGATACTATTATTGTGGACCGTGTATATCGGTTGTGTGTGGTAACTATTGGGGGACTAGAGACTAGGGTTAATCTCTTGTTGCTTAGTATGGTTAATTTCGATGTAATCTTGTGTGTGGATTGGTTGTCTCCATGTCATGCTATTATGGACTGTCACGCAAAAACCGTAACATTGGCGATACCGGGATTGCCGAAGATCGAGTTGAGAGGTTCTCTAGATTATGTTCCCAGCAGGGTAGTTTCTTACTTAAAGGCCCAAAGAATGGTTGGGAAGGGGTATTTGTCATATTTGTCCTTGGTGAGAGATATTGATGTAGACACTCCTACTATTAACTCTATACCGGTAGTGCGAGACCTTTCGTATGTATTTCCTGCAGACCTGCCGGGTATGCCACTCGATAGGAATATTGACTTTGGTATTGATTTGGTACTGGGAACGCAGCCCATTTTTATTCCTTCATATCGTATGACAGCATTTGAGTTGAAGGAATTGAAAGAGAAACTTTAGGAACTTCTTGATAAATGGTTTATTAGGCTTTGTATGTCGCCTTAGGGTGCACCAGTTTTATTTGTGAAAAAGAAAGACGGTACTATGCGGATGTGCATCGACTACAGGCAGTTGAACAAAGTTACAATCATGAACAAGTATCCTTTTCCACATATTGATGATTTTATTTGACCAGCTTCAGGGAGCGAGGGTGTTCTCCAAAATTGATTTGTTATCTGGGTATCACCAATTGAAAATTCGGGATTCGGATATTCTAAAGACGACATTCAGGACCCGTTATGATCACTATGAAATATGGGATTCGGATATGCACTTGATGAATAGTATATTCCAGCCGTATCTTGATATGTTTGTCATAGTATGTTTTGATGATATCCTGGTGTACTCACGTAGCCAGGAGAAATATGCACAACATTTGATTATTGTACTACAGAGGTTGAGGGAGGAGAAAATTTATGCCAAATTCTCTAAGTGTGAGTTCTGGCTTAGTTCGGTGGCATTCTTGGGACATATAGTGTCTAGTGAGGGAATTAAGGTGGATCCGAAGAAAGAAGAGGCAATTCAAGGTTGGCCCAGTCCATCTTCAACTACTGAGGTTCAGAGTTTTCTCGGCTTGGCCGGGTATTATCGTTGCTTTGTGGAGGGTTTCTCGTCAATTGAGGTGCCTATGACTAAATTGACCCAGAAAGGTGCTCCATTTAGGTGATCGGATGAGTGTGAGGAGAGCTTTCGGAAGCTCAAGGCTGCCTTGACCACAACTCCAGTTCTAGTTTTGCCTTTAGCGTCAGGCTCTTATACAGTGTATTGTGATGCTTCTCGGATCGGTATGGGGTGTGTCTTAATACAGGAGGGTAGAGTGATTGATTATACTTCGCGCCCATTGAAGCCACATGAAAAGAACTACCATGTTCATAATTTAGAGTTGGTAGCTATTGTTCATGCACTAAAGATTTGGAGGCACTATCTCTATGGTGTTTCTTGTGAGGTATTTACAGATCATCGAAGTCTTCAGCACTTATTCAAATAGAAGGATCTAAATTTGAGGCAGCGAAGATGGTTGGAGCTGCTAAAAGACTTATGATATTACTATTCTGTATCATCCCGGGATGGCTAACATGGTAGTCGATGCCTTGAGTAAAAAGGCGGTGAGTATGTGTAGCCTTGCTTTTATTCCTGTTTGGGAGAGGTCACTTGCATTAGATGTTCATGACTTAGATAACCAGTTCGTGAGGTTAGATGTTTCAGAGCCCAGTTGGGTTCTAGCTTGTGTGGTTTCTCGGTCTTCCTTATATGACCGCATCAAAGAGCGCCAATATGATAATCCCCATTTGTTTGTCTTAAAGGACACAGTTCAGCACGTCGATGCCAAATATGTTACTATTGGAGATGATGGAAGTTGAGAATGCAGGGTCGGATTTGTGTACCAAATGTTGATGGACTGCATGAGTTGATTCTTGAAGAAGCCCGCAGTTCGCGGTATTCCGTTCATCCGGGTGCTGCTAAGATGTATCAGGACTTGAGGCAGTATTATTGGTGGAGGAGGATGAAGAAATATATAGTGGGGTTTGTAGCTCGGTGTTTAAATTGTCAACAGGTGAAGTACGAGCATCAGAGACCAGCCGGATTGCTTTAGAGACTTGATATTCCGGAGTGGAAATGGGAGCGTATTACTATGGACTTCGTAGTTGGAGACCCATAGACTTCGAGGAAGTTTGATGCTGTTTGGGTGATTGTGGATCAGTTAACCAAGTCCGCGCATTTTATTCCAGTTGGGAGTATTTACTCTTTAAAGCGGTTGGCTGAAATTTATATCTGTAAGATTGTTCGCCTTCATGGTGTGACAGTGTCCATCATTTCAGATCGGGACACACAGTTTACATCACAGTTTTGGAGAGCAGTGCAGTAAGAGTTAGGCACACTTGTAAAGCTGAGTACAACATTTCACCCTCAGACGGACGGGCAGTCCGAGCGCACTATTCAAATATTGAAAGATATGCTACGCGCTTGTGTTATAGATTTTGGGGGTTCTTGGGATCAGTTTCTGTCGCTTGCAGAGTTTGCCTATAATAACAACTACCAATCGAGCATTCAGATGGCTCTGTATGAGGCTTTGTATAGGAGACCGTGTCGGTCTTCGATAGGTTGGTTTGAGTCAGGTGAGGCTAGGCTATCGGGTACTGATTTAGTCTAGGATGCTTTGGAAAAGGTTAAATTGATTCAGGATCGACTTTTCACGGTGCAGTCTAGACAGAAGAGTTATGCCGACCGAAAGGTTTGCGATGTTGCTTACATGGTAGGAAAAAAGGTACTACTCCGAGTTTCGCCTATGAAGGGTGTTATGAGGTTCGGGAAGAAGGGCAGGTTGAGTCCTCGGTATATTAGGCCTTTTTAAGTACCTAAAATGATTAAGGTCCCCGGGGCCTCGGGTGAGTTTCGGATGGTTAACGGATCGAAATTTGGACATAGAATAATTTCGGAAATGTTTTTCCAGTTCTGGTGCAATCGCACATGCAATGGAATTGGTCGCAGGTGCGCGATCGAAGAAGCGAAAATACTATTGCAGAAGCGGATATGGGCTGGTGAGGTAGTGGTCGCAGGTGCGATGGACTTTTTGCACTTGTATGATCACATATATGGACGGGGAACCGCAAAAGCGCAAAGTCCGCAGAAGCGGCTTCAAGGACGCAGAAGCGGAGGCAGTGAAGGCCTTGGCAAACCGCAGAAGCGATTTGGAGGTCGAGTTGATGTCAGAATTTGGTAAACTTGGTATGGTTGGACTCGTAGTTGAATGTGCATTCATATTTTATAACTTTTGTCAGGTTCCGAGACGTGGGCCCTACTGATGAGTTTTTAGTTAAATTTCAGATTTGTTGGAAAATTTAGTATTTTCATATGGAATTGATTCCTATAATTTGTATTGACTGTATCGAATTAATTGTGACTAGATAGGAGGCACTCAGAGGCCAATTCGTGAAGCAAACGCTTATTCGAATGAAGAATTTCACAGTTTAAGGTAAGTAACACTTCTAAACTTGGTTTTGAGGGTATGAACAATGTTTTTGTAACGATGCAACCGGTTGTTTTGAGCATTTGCACTTTGCTCGATAGTTTACGGACATGAGTAGCTCCGTATGATGTATTATGACTTATGTGAATCGTTGGTTTTGATTTTCAGGTTATTCGGAATCGAATTGGATGAATGGATTTCATTGTTGAAACTTTAAATTGGGAGAGTTGACCAAGTTTGACTTTTTATGAATTTGAACCCGGAACGGAAATTTGATGGTTCTGGTAGGTCAGTTGGGTGATTTCGGACTTAGGAGTGCGTCCGGATTGTGATTTGGAGGTCCGTAGTGGAATTTGGCTTGAAATGGCGGAAGTTGGATTTTTGAGAAGTTTGAACGGGAGTGAACTTTTTGATATCAAATTCGGATTGTGATTCCAGGAATTAGAATAGCTTCGTTTTGTTAAATGTAACTTGTGTGTAAAATTTGAGGTCAATCGGACGTGATTTGATAGGTTTCAGCATCGGTTGTGGAAGTTTAAAGTTTCAAAGTTCATTGATTTTGAGTTGAGGTGTGATTCATCGTTTTGATGTTGTTATGTGTGTTTTGAGGCCTTGAGTAGGTTCGTGTTATGTTATGGGACTTGTTGGTATGTTAGGACGGGGTCCCGATGGGCTCGGGCGTGTTTCGGATTGATTTTAGATCATTTTTCCTTCATGTTTTCACTGTTGTGTTCTGCTTGTTTCTGGTATCTCAGTCCTTCATCGCGTTCGCGTGGCGATTGTCACGAATGCATAGTGTATTCTGATGGCAACAACAAATTGTTCTTCGTGATCGCGAAGTATATCCCGCATTCGCGTAGAGTTGCAGCAAGTCTTCTTCGCGTTCGCATATGGAGGATCGCGTTCGCGTAGTGTTGAGGTTGGCAGCTGGGAGTTGGAGCATTCTTCTATGCGATCGCGGAAGGTGAGTCGCATTCGCTAAGCCTTGGAAGCAGTGGTCATCGCGTTCGCGTAGGGTATCGCGAACACGTAGAGTCTTTTGTGGCAGTGTGAGTTTTATTAATTGTGAACGCGATGAATTTCCCGCGTTCGCGAAAGAGGGGGCCTGGGCAGATTATAAAGTACTCTATTTCGAGAGTTTCAACCATTTTTACATTTTGGGAGCTATAGAGCTCGGATTGAGGTGATTCTTGAAGCAATTTTTACCATATGAATTGGGGTAAGTGTTCTCTACTCGGTTTTGGTTATATTTCATGAATCTATCTTCATTGTTTTATAATTAGATTGTGAATTTTAAAGAGAAAATTGGGGGTTTTGGCCTAAAGTTTTATAATGTGAATTTTTGAGTTTTGAACATCGATTCGAAGTCGGATTTGAGTGAAACTAGTATGGTTGGACTCGTAACTGAATGGGTTGTCAGATTTTGTGAGTTTTGTTGGGTTTCGAGGCGCCGGCCCGGGTGTGATATTTGGCCGGTTTTGGGTTTTGATTAAGAATTCGATCTTTATCATTTGGAATTGTTTCCTTGGGCTTTATTTGATGTATTTGAGTTGCTTTTGGCTAGTTTTGAGCCGTTCGGAGGTCGCTACGCACGTGATGGCATGTCTGGAGCATCGCTTGGGTTGTTCGACATTGGTATTGGCTCGTTCGAGGTAAGTAACTCTTCTAAACTTTGTACTGAGTGTACGAAACCCCAAATTACGTGTTATGTGATTGGTATTGAGGTGACGCACATGCTAGGTGACGGGCTTGTGGGCGTGCACCCTATGAATTGTGACTCTATTGTTTCCATGGCACTATATAGTGGCCCTATTTTATTGACATATGTGATAAAGTAACTGAGCTGTCAATCATGCTAAATATCATGTTTAGGCTTTATGCTGATATTGTTAGGACCCATAGTGGTCGTTTCTTGGTGTCATCTCATTGATTGCATTGATATTCCATACTCAGTCATATTCATGCATTCATATCATATCTCAGTCTCAGTTGTTGTTTACTAATACATCATATCATTATTGTCGGGCTAGTTTCATGACACTGTGAGCCCGTGAGTGAGACTAGAGAGATTGATAACTGAGTGAGGTCGAGGGCCTGTTTGTGAGGATATTGATACTATATCACTTGAATTGTCCGTGCAGATCCGGATATTAATACTATAGCACGTGACTTGTCCGTGCATCACGTGAGTTGTCTGTGTGGATCTAGATATTGATATTATGGCACGTGAGTTGTCCGTGCGGATTATAGCGCTTGGGCTGTAGGAGCCCCTCCGGAGTCTGCACATCCCTAGTGAGCGCAATCAACTATAAATGTGTGGATCGGGATGCATACCGCAGCGGGTATTGTACAATGCTGAGTGATTGAGTGTGCTGAGCATTGAGCATAGTGAGAGAGGATGCGGGACAGTGAGATTGAGTACTATGAGAGTGTGAGTATACGAGCTCATCATCGAGATGCATTGCATTTGATATGCGTACTTGAGATACATACATAGAGATGTTTTTCCTTCTGCTACCCATTTTTGGGACATTTATGATTTTACCTGTATCTTGACATGTAGGCATAGAGACGTACTTTCCTCATGCTATCTGAAAATGAAACATCTTACTTATTGTTGAAAGGATTTTGGGAAAAATCATAGTTTTCAAACTCACTCATATTTTGGCATATTTGTTAAAAGATTTGAGTTTTCACTAACATACCTCTTTTACTACCTGTATTATGCTGTCAAGAACTGTTGTGAAATATTTGTATTGTACCCGACCTTGTGTTAGCTCATCACTACTTTCGACCTAAGATTAGGTTTGTTACTTACTGAGTATATGGGATCGGTTGTACTCATGCTATATTTATGCACCTTGCGTGCAGATATTGACTGCTGATGTTGCTGTGATCGATGGGAGCTGGATTGAAGATGTACCTACGTCCCAGTTATAGCTGCCTCTTGTTCGTGGTAGACTTAAAACTTTATTCTTTTCGACTCAAGTTACTTGAGCTTCTAAGTAGCGAATAATAGATTGTTTTGACTAGTTTTTAGTGGGGATTAAGCATATATATATATATATATATATTACATATTTATAGTTTTCTTTATTTTTTATTCAATTTTATCTGTTTATAAATATTTATTGTAATCATATTATTTTAATATAAAATATTAAAAATTAAATATCTATGGGGCTTACGCCCCATGTCTCGGGGCTTACGCCTCGCTGAGGCATATGTAAAACGCCCCGCCTTACGCTCACGCCTTTTAAAACACTGGGTATGAATCCCTGAATACCGTGTTATATGAATTATTTGGAGGTAACGCACATGCTAGGTGACGGGCGTGCATCATAGAAATTATGACTTAATTGATTTCGTGGAGTTGCAAAATCAAATAATCATGTCACTATCCACATATCCTCCACGTGTTAGAGAAAATTGAGCTGAGGCTCATATTATAGATCATGTTTAGGATACATGCCGATATTTTTGAGACCCACAGAGGTCTTATTGCTATTGAATTACTTGTTTAAGTTTATAATTTTATACTCAGTCACATCTATTATTTGCATATCTTATCTCAGTCCCTCTTGTCATTAATTGATACATCATATCATCATATCGGTTGATTTTCAGGTCATTTAGAGTTCGAGAGACTGGATATTTTGAGTGATATTTATGGGATCGGGCCGCACGTCGCATCACATTTTATTTATTTATGTCCGGATCTGAATATTATAGCGCTTGGGCTGAAGAAGCCCCTTCGGAATCTACACCCCCACAGTGAGTGCGATTTATTTTATATTGAGGGATGGATCTTCCCTAGGCATGGATTTTGCCCGAATCATTTATACTTTGGGATTGATTTTCCTTAGAATGGATCTTGCCTAATTATCTATATTTGGGATGGATCTTCCCTGGGTTGGATTGACCTTACACAGTAATGAGCGACTGACTGTCAGGTGATATTATATTTGGGATGGTTCTTCCCTAGGCTGGATTGGCCGTACACAGTACTGAGTGACTAACTGTCAGTTGATATTATATTTGGGATGGATTTTCCGTGGGCTGGATTGGCCATTTACAGTAATGAGTGATTGAGTATTTTGAGATTGTGAGTACCCGAGGTTTCCACTGAGGTACATCACATACAACATGTACATTGACATGTAGATATAGAGATGTCATATTCCTTATATCATTCAGAGTTGATTTATTTTTCTTGTACTGTGTTTAACTGTTGAACTTGAAAGCATGCCTACATTTATGCACTGTTATTTCTATACTGGACTGTACCTGTTGAGCTCGTCACTACTTTCAACTAAAAGGTTAGTCTTGTTACTTATTGAGTACATGGGGTCGGTTGAACTTAAACTACACTCTGCACTTTGTGTGCAAATCCAGGTACTTCCGCATACGGCGGTTGCTAGATTTGGGGATTTATCTGTTGGAGACTATTGAGGTAGCTGTTTGACGTCCGCAGACCTTGACTCTCTTTCCTTTCAATTATTTATTCTCTTCTATATTTTCAGACAATGTTTTACTAGTCAGACTATGTTATTATATAGATGCTCATGTACTCAGTGACACTGAATTTTGGAAATGTATTTATATCAGTATTTGTGGAATTTTCTATTAAATTTAAATATTATATATTTTTTTCAAATTTAAAAGATTATAGTGTTTTATTGAGGTTATCGGCTTGCCTAGTATTGAGATATGCGCCATCACAACATGTAAATTTTTGATCGTGACAAAGTAATTTATAAATCTTTTGAATACCTATAGCTAGTATATATAAGTTAAACTCTCATTGATATCACAATCCACATTCAAGTTTCAACAACTAATTGTTAAACTACTCTTCCATTATAAAAATTCTAGTTTAATAAATTTTATAGAAGGTTATGGAGGTCGAAGATTAAGGTAAAAGGTTAGTAGGTAGTAAAACATACTTCCCTTCCATATCGGTAGTATATTATGCTGGAATATTTTTCGTATTTTGAATAGTGATTTCGTTCAGATTTATCTTTACATGAAAAACGGGTAAATTTCGATTACTTTTGAAACTATGACTATTTTTCAATTACCACTTATAAATTTGGCTATTTTTGAATTTCTCCCGAGTAAAACTATCTAGATAAAATACAAAAGATTCATATAGGGATCCCAACTATTCTTATGATACATTTATTAATTTAAAATACACACATAGCAATATCTAACCGAGTTTGATTAATTGGACTTGATTTTTATTCCTCTGTTATCTTATTGTGTTCAAGCATTTGCCATCAGCTTTTACTTCCTCTGCGCCTTGAGTTCTTCCGGTCTCTTTTCAGTTTCCTTCGGTGCTTTCCCATATACGCTTGTCAACTGCAAAAATGAGAATGGTTTTAATCATTTTTTTTCAGTTTTGCACGAAACAGTTCGTAATATGAGAAAAATAGATAATCAAAATCAAGAAAGCATCTGCAGTAATACCAACACGCAAACACTACGAGAAATGAGACCTTCAGTAGCGACTAATTAAAGTCGCACATTATTTATTTGTTATATTTTCAAATTGTGACATCGCTTATAAAAAATCATGTGTACATGGCTGACAATATCCCGACTGATGAAACTTATTCATGGCAACTCCTAACATTCACCACCAAAATCCTTGCTTTTGTGACGATTAAAGAGCCGCCATGAAGAATCACCATGAAAAACCTTATTAATTCGTAGTTGATATAAATGTGATAAAATAAAAAGAACAGCCCAGTGCACAAATTATTTCGCATTCACATAGAATCCGTGGAAGGACCACACCCCAAGGGGATGTGATGTAGGCAGCCTACCCGGATGCAAATCGAACCCGTGACCTATATATAGGTCATACGGAGACAACTTGACCGTTGCTCCAAGGCCCCCCTCATAAATGTGATACAAGTTCTTAAAATATTTCTTTTTTTTAAAATCCAAATGATCCTATTATACGACTGATCGACATCATAACAAAAATACATGATGGGATATAGTACAATGTGACCTTGCACATTTGAAGAGCCTAGATGTAATCTAGTACGATATGTAGTTGTTCTAACAAAAGAAGTTCCTAACTTGTTTGTAAAAAAAAAAAACATCTTCAAATATTTCTAACAAATGTAAATTGATAGTGCCAAACATTTCCCAGGAACATACCTCATCAAGTTCTTCAAGAGTCAGAGTAAATGGAGGAGCCATATTTATGTATATAACGATCCGACTTGTCGTTTTGAACATCTACGCTCTTTTCGATAATTTGAAGTCTTGAGCAGCTTCATAATGTGTATTATGGCCTGTGTGAATTGTCGGCTTTGGTTTTCGAATGATTCGGGATTTAACTAAAAGAACAATCCTTGTTTAGAAGCTTAAATGAAAAGAGTTGACCGATTTGACCTTTTGTGCAAACGACTCTAGAATGGAGTTTTGATAGTTTCAATAGCTCCGTATAGTGATTTGGACTTAGGAGTATGTACGGATATTCATTTTGAAGTCCATAGTTAAATTTAGCTTGAAATTGCAAAAATAGGAAATTTAAAGTTTGGAAGTTTGACCGGGGAGTTGACTTTTTGATATCGGGGTCGGAATCATATTCTGAAAATTAGAATAGCTTAGTTATGTCATTTATGACTTGTACGCAAAATTTGAGTTTATTCCGGATTGATTTGATATGTTTCGGCGTAAGGTTTGAAAGTTGAAAGATCTAAAGTTCATTAAGCTTGAATTGGGGTATGATTCGTGATTTTATTGTTGTTTGATGTGATTTGAGGCATCTACTAAGTTCGTATGATGTTTTAGAACTTGTTGGTATATTTGGTTGAGGTCCCGAGGGCCTCGGGTGGATTTCAGATGGTTAACATAATTTAATTTGGATATTTTCAGAATGTTTCGACGTCGTTTCTTCAAGTATAAGTGGTATCACATTAAACAAATGAGCTCCAAATTTAGTTTTGATTGTGGCATTAGATCCGTATTGTAATTACGGAGCCATAGCAAAAAGAATCGTCGAATTCGGACATCGTATGAGATAGTTATGCCCATTTCTGTGTCAGGAAAGATTTTCCGTCGCCGCCAGCACCCAGGGTAGCGTGTGGCGCTAGCCCTGGCACTGAAAATTTTTGGCCACAGGCAGCGCCCCACGCCACCTGTGGCGCTCGAACACTAAAAATCCCTATAAACGGGAGGGTTTTGCCATTTTTGATGAAAACAGAGTTAGGGAGCTCGGTTTGGGCGATTTGCAGAGGTAAATTTCATCACACAACTTGGGGTAAGTGTTTTTGACTCCCTTATGATTATATTCCATGAATTAATCTTTATTTTCGGCGTTAGATTATTAAATTTTCAAGAGAAATCAAAGGAATGTTTTACAATTCCAAAAAATAAATTTTCGAGATTTGAACATCGATTCGGAGTCGGATTTGACTAAAATTAGTATGGTTGGACTTGTAATTTAATTAGTATTCAGATTTTGTGAGTTTCATAGGATTTCGAGACATGGGCCCCACTGTCGATATTTCGAGAGGAGTTGGAAATTTTTGTAAATTATTAAATTGTAAGCTTTAGAGTAAATTGTGATAAATTTGCACGGAGTTGGGACCCACTGAGGTCATTTCTACTATTTTATTATATGTTTAAACTGCAATTTCATACTCAGTCATATTTATTCATTGAATATTATATCTCAGTCTCTGTTGTTATTTATTGATACATCATATCATTATTTTGGGCTAGTTTCATGACATTGTGAGCCTGAGAGATTGGAGAGATTGATGACTGAGTGAGGCAGGGCCTGATTGTGAGGATAATTATGGGATCGAGCTGCACGCTGCAGCAGGCCAGATTGGCTTATTATACCACGTGATTTGTCCGTGCATCATGTGAGTTGTCCGTGCATTCAGATATTGATACTATAGCACGTGAGTTGTCCATGTAGATTATAGTGCTTGGGCTGAAGGAGCCCCCCTACTAAGTGCGAGTGTCGAGTGCTGAGCGATTGGGAGGATTGAGTGACTATGAGGACTGAGTAACTGGGAGGACTGAGTGAAATGATACTCTGAGAGTATGAATGTGGTTTTATTACTGAGTTGCATCGCATTGACATGCACACTTGACATACAGGCATAGAGATGCATTTTTTCTTATGCTGTATGATATTGCATCATTCGTGACTTCACACACTCATTGACATGTAGGCATAGAGATGTATTTTCCTCATGCCATTTGAAAATGAAACATCCTATTTGTTGTTGAAAAGTATTTGGAAAAAATCACAGTTTTACAAAACGTACTAATATTTTGGTGATTTCGGTAAAAGATTTGGATTTTCGCTGATATACTTGAAAAGCAGGCCTATTTTATCTGGAACTGTGAACGAGTTGAGCATTTTATCTCTGAGCTACTTCTTTTATTACTTCCTTATGTTGTTATGAACTCTTGTTGTCTATTGGTGTTGGACTCCGTCCTGTGTTCCAGCTCGTCACTGCTTTCAACCTAAGATTAGGCTTGTTACTTATTGAGTACATGGGATCGGTTGTACTCATACTATATTTCTACACACTGTGTGCTGATATTGGATGTTGATGTTGTTGTGATCGATGAGAGCTGGATTTGAAGATGTACCTGCATTCCGGTCATAGCTTCCTCTTGTTCATGGTAGCTTTAGACATATAAAAAGAAATCTATTTATGTACATTTCAAATAGATGATGTATTTATTTTATACCAGCTTTTTAAATTCTAATCTTAGAAGCTCATGGCTTGTACTACTAGTCCTTGGAAAAGTTTTGTATAAAAGCGGTGTATTATCATTCTTATCTTAATAATATTATTATGTTGGATAGTTGTTAATTGGCTTACCTAACGGGTTGGGTTAGGTGCCATCACGACTAGGTAGATTTTGGGTCGTGACAAGTTGGTATCAGAGCTCTAGGTTCATAGGTTCTACAAGTCATGAGCAAGTGTCTAGTAGAGTCTTGCGGATCGGTATGATAACATCCATACTTTACTTCGAGAGGTTACAGGGAATTTAGGATAATTTCTATCTTTCTTTCCTTATCGTGCGAAATTGATTCAGCTTGAAACATAACTCTTTGAATTCCTTCCATGCATTCGTGTTCGCATGTGAGCGCTCGGTATCAGCCGTGCATCGCCGACTTATGATTCCAGGGATGAGGTGCGAGATGTGTATTATGTGTTTTGGTGATGGTCCAGTCCGGAGGACTTGAGGCTAAGTTTTGACCGCAGCTTAGGCTCAGTAGCTTCAGTTGTGTGAACTTGTACATTTGGACTCATATGTCCGAAAATGTCGCTATGAGTGAAATTTGTGGCTCGGTGAGCGATTGAATAGCCATATGATGAGCATGATGTTACTGAGGAATGTGTTCAGATGGTTTGATTGTGACGAGAATAGTTTGCTTGAGATGTAAAAAAAGGGCCATTGGGTCCTTGGTGTCTATCTTGATTTGACGTATAGTCTCGAGTATGAATGTATTGAAGGATCTTTCATGTTGTTTAATGGTGGAGCGAAATTTATTTTCATGTCTTCTTGATGAGTTCGGACTTAGGGAGATTAAGTAATCGCGTAGTGATTGTGGTTGTGAAAGGGTATATCAAGATGCCAATTTTACGCAAAGCATGCGGGTTATCTCATGCGGAGTAATCTACGGAGGTGTGCTCCTTATAAGGTTGAGCGAATAGTTTATTTTCTACCAGCGGGGTGTATGTGTTGAGATCTGAATTTGAATCTGGTTGAGAATGTTGACTTGACTGTCAAGAGAATAAATGCGAGCTTAGCGGATGATTGAGGTATTTTATCGTTGGTGTGGCTTGAGCTTGAGAAGAATTATCATTGAACTGACTACGGTATGGAAGTAATAGAGTATGGATATTGTGAGTTATGGAATGTTTTGTTCTATGGATGTGAGCTAAGTGGGGGAGTCTGCTATCACCGATTTGATTGCACGATTATGTGTTGTATTGGTTTTGGTCTAAGGCATACTTGTGGATTAGTTATGACTTGCAGAGGTTGAGATGGAGGATGAGTTGAGTAAGAAAATTCCTGGATATGGGTTATATTGCACTTTATGAGCATATGAAAATCACAGAACGAGTTGAGTTGTTATTCGTGACGGATGTAGTGTGCACGGTGTATGAATTTGCTCGGTTGTGTTAAGGCATGGTAACTTCTTTGGGTGTTGTTGTACTAATTTAGCATAGGCAGTTCGGCCTGTTTGGGCGGTGCAATTGAGATTTGAGCAGAGTGGATGACTCTCGAGAATGTTCTAATGGATTCAAGATTAATATGTAGCAACTGAGAATTTTGGCGGATTTGTATATGGCTAGAATTTGATATTTAAGTTCGATGCTGTCGAGACTTGTGGTATTTTTTATATCATTATGGATTTAATAGTTTTGTATCAGGAAGGTGAAGGAAATTACTTTAGAATCAAACAAGGTATTTTCAGAGTGTGTGTTTCAGTTGTGGTATTTATGGGGGGTAATTATGATGTGGTGAGACTCTACAGATGTTTTGATGTCAATATTATTGGGTTTGGTGACCTGCGTGGCTTGGTAGAGTTAGGGAGATTCAGCTCTAATGGGTTGGTTATGTGCAAATGGATTTGAAAGTGCTCTTGATGGTTTCTACCATGGTTATAACCGGATATTTTCTACCAATGTGGAGAACGTATTGTGTATTGTGATTTCCTCCTGGAAGGAAGCAAGAGAAAGGTTTCTAACTAACCAGGTATGTAATTTGCTGGTGACTCAAAGTTCATAATGAGATTCTTGTACTTGTCACATGATGGCATGATAGATATGGTGTGTTGTGTGGGATTAAGATTTATATGTATAAGGTGGCAGTTCAGTCATGAAGGGAAGGTCACAAATTTTGGACAGAATGGTCAGTTTTAGATATTTAGAGGAATGTTATGAGAAGTGTGCGCATTTCAGAAGGCGCATTGTGTTTTGACATACATATATTCATCGGTATTGCGGTACTTACCTGGTTGATAGACTACTGGTATTCAAATTATTGCTATATGACATGGAAGAATTATGGAACCATTCCTGGTGAGATGATCGTACATAAAAGATGTGTTAGTCATTCGAATGCAAGAGTTGGGATCAATTATGATGAGTCATGTGTCGTATGAATTTGGAGACTGGGAATTCTCATAAGCATATTGTTTCAGGGTTGCGACCTGTTTGAGATGAGTATTTTATTTAAACTCCGTGGAGGTACTAGTTGCGTTAATTATTTGTGATAGCTACGCGCTCTGAGTGTGCATATATGTGAGGTTTAAGCCCATGTGCGGGCATCAGGGCAAGTATTCATACTCGGAAGAATGCTTAGGCTATGATATGCCTAGAGTTGGCTGTTAAGCATAAAGTTTTAACGTTTCTTGTATTCGTACCTTTGTGGAGAACTATATGGGCTATACTTGAGGTTACAAAGAGACTAATTCCCTGAGTAAACTTGGTAGTTACTATTTCTGCGTTAACTTGCCGATTTGAGTTGTGATAGCAGACTTTGCACATGCCTATACTATGACGTGTTATTTATACCAGTCCAGGAGCATGAGAATCTTATTTCATTATCATATACATGTGTACTTGTTTAATTGCTCCTGTATGATATGCTGGGACTGGAGGCCTATGACCATGCCAGGCGATTAATATTATTGGCACGTGAGTTATCTGTGCGGATCTACATATTGGTATCATTGACACGTGAGTTGTCCGTGTCGCACGTGAGTTGTCTGTGCAGTGTGTGGGAATTTCATTTCTTTGATAATTTATCTGATTTCATTGTTTTCCTTCCTCTACGATAAAAATTATTTGAGCAGTGTATTTGAGGAATTGTGCACATGTGCCTATGATTATCCTATTCACGAAATTTGAGGAGTTGGTTGTAAATATTATGTTTTGTTGGGGTTGCAAGTCAATAAAGTGGTTGTGTTTGATGAGATGATATCATTGGACCTAGAATGAGTACTATCAGATTTAATTAAAGTATATTTGGGAGAATAATATCGAAAGTCGGCTTAGTAAGTGCTTATGGCTCTGGTTGGGACGAGAGAGATCCATGACTAGTTGATCTAATGAGTGGTTATGAGTTGTTGAGTGTTTCTTTCATTATTGGCAGTGTACGGAGGTTGTTGATATGAGGTTTATCAACGATATCGAGTTCAGTTTTTTTAAGCAGCTATAGTGATTAGAAATTATTGCTACAAGTATGCGAGTTATGTAGTATGTTATATGCCTATATTTGGGGTCATGGTTATGGCTTGATATAGCTTGTTCAAACTTATATAGTGTGTAGATGTGAGACTCGGGTCTTTTAAGAAATTCTGGATGTTGGACATTGTGTTCTAAGTTTTACGGACTAAGATTAAAGTAATGATCTTCAATTATATTGTGTTGTCAGGCCTATATAGAATAGGGTGGCATGGGATCACCCCCGGGTATGTGCGTGGTAAGGTGGAATAGTGATTTGAAGGTTTAGGAACAACTCTTGGCACGTTCGAGGACGAACGCATGTTTAAGTGGGGAAGCATGTAACAACCCGACTTGTCATTTTGAATATCTATGTTCCTTTCGACAATTTAAAGTCTTGAGCAGCTTCATAATGTGTATTATGACTTGTGTAAATTGTCGGCTTTGATTTTCGGATGATTCAGGATTTAATTGAAAGAAATATCCTTGTTTAGAAGCATAAATGAAAGGACTTGACCGATTTGACTTTTTGTGTAAACGACTCCGTAATGGAGTTTTGATGGTTCCAATAGCCTCGTATGGTTATTTTGGACTTAGGAGTGTGTCCGAATATTCATTTTGAAGTACGCAGTTAAATTTGGCTTGAAATGACGAAAATAGGAAATTTAAAGTTTTGACGTTTGACCGGGGAGTTGACTTTCTGATATCGGGTCGGAATCATATTCTGAAATTTAGAATAGCTTCGTTATATCATTTATGACTTGTACGCAAAATTTGAGTTTATTACGGATTGATTTGATTTGTTTCGGCGAGAGGTTTGAAAGTTCAAAGATTTAAAGTTCATTAAACTTGAATTGGAGTATGATTCGTGATTTTAGTATTGTTTGATGTTATTTGAGGCATCGACTAAGTTCATATGATGTTTTAGGACTTGTTGGTATATTTGGTTGAGGTCCCTAGGGCCTCGGGTGGATTTCAGATGGTTAACAGAATTTAATTTGGATATTTTCAGAATGTTTCAACGTTGTTTCTTCAAGAACAAGTGGTATCAAATTAATAAAATAGGCTCCAAATCAAGTTTTTATTAAAGCGTTAGATCCGTATTGAAATTATGGAGCCATAGAAAAAGGAATCGTAGAATTCAGACATCGTATGAGAGAGTTATGCCCATTTCTATTTCGGAAAAGATTTTCCGTCGCCGCCAACACCCAGGTAGCGTGGGGCGCTAGCCTTGGTACTGGAAATTTTTGGGATGCTGGAAACGGCACCACAAGCAGTGCCGCACACCACCTGTGGCGCTCGAACACTAAAACTCCCTATAAATGGGAGGTTTTTGCCATTGCTGATGAAAATAGAGTTAGGGAGCTCGGTTTGGGCGATTGTCAGAGGCAAATTTCACCACACAACTTGAGATAAGTGTTCTTGACTCCCTTGTGATTATATTCCATGAATTAATCTTCGTTTTCGGCGTTAGATTATTGATTTTTCAAGAGAAATCAGAAGAATTTTCTACAATTCCATAAAATGAATTTTCGAGATTTGAACATCGATTCAGACTTGGATTTGAGTAAAATTAGTTTTGTTGGACTCATAATTGAATCTGTTATCGGATTTTGTGAGTTTTGTCGGATTCTGAGATGTGGGCCCCACTGTCGATCTTTCGAGCAGAGTTGGGAATTTTTATAAATTGTTAAATTGTATCCTTTAGAGTAAATTGTGATTAATTTGCACTCTGTTTGAATAGATACGAATGGTGTGGCTTGAATTGAGGAGATATGAAGGTGTATGGAGGTTGATCCGCACGGAATGGAATTTTCGGAGTGTTGTACAACTTGCTCGGTATTGGATTTGGATTGGTCAAGGTAAGTATCATCTCTAATCTTGGAGCTGAGGGTATGAACCCTGATTTTACGTATTATGTGAATTGTTTGGAGGTGACGCATATGCCAGGTGACGGGCGTGTGGGCGTGCACTGTAGAAATTGAGACTCAGTTGATTCCGTAGAGCTGTATAGTCAATTAACTTGTATTTTTCCATGTATTTTTATGTGTTAGAGAAACTGAGGTATGACTCATGTTAGAAATCATGCTAAGGCAAATGTTGGTGTTATTGGGACCCACTGAGGTCATTTCTACTATCAAATTATATGTTCAAACTGTAATTTTAATACTGAGTCATATTTATTCATTGCATATCATATCTCAGTCTCTGTTGTTATTTATTGATACATCATATCATTATTTTGGTCTAGTGTCATGACATTGTGAGCCCGAGAGATTAATGCCTGAGTGAGGCCGAGGGCCTGAATGCGAGGATAATTATGGGATCGGGCTGCACGTTGCAGCAGACCAGATTGGCTTATTATAGCATGTGAGTTGTCCGTGCAACGCGTGAGTTGTCCGTGCGGATCCAGATATTGATACTATAGAACGTGAGTATCATGACCCAAAATCTAACTAGTCGTGATGGCACCTAACCTAACCCGCTAGGTAAGCCAATTAACCCTAACCAATTCCAATAACAATTATTAAAGAAATTTAAGTAAAGAAAAATATTAATCTTATACATTCCTCAAGAACTCGTAGTACAAATCATGAGCTTCTAAGAATAGAGTATAAAAAAACAGATTGTTATAAATCTAAGGCTACCATGAACAAGAGGCAGCTACAACCGGAACGCAGGTACATCTTCAAATCCAGCTCCCAACGAACACAACAACATCAGCAGCCAACATCTGCACGCAAGGTGCAGCAGTGTAGTATAAGTACAACCAACCCCATATACTCAATAAGTAACAATCCTAACCTTAGGTTAAAAGTAGTGACAACCTTTTACCAAGGTCAGGTCCAAAACCAATAGTCCACAACAGTCCATAACAATGTAATGCAAATAATACAAGTAACTCAGAGATAAAATGCTCAGCTAAATCATGATTTCTAAAAATAGTTCTTCCTTTCAAGTACATCAGTGAAAACCCAAATCGTTTACCGAAGTTTCCAAAAATATGAATAAGTTTGAAAATAATAATTTTTCCAAAATCCTTTCAATAATAAATGAGATATTTCATTTTCTTTCCAGATAACCCATGTAAAACAAATGCATCACTATGCCCATCTGTCAACATGTGTGAGAAATCATGAATGATGTGATACTGTATAGCATGAGGAAAATGCATCTCTATGCCTGTATGTCATGTGTGCAAGTCAATGCGATGCAACTCAGCGATAAAATCATATGCATATTCTCAGAGTATCATTTCACTAAGTCATCCCAGTCACTCAGTCCTCCCAGTCACTCAGTCCTCACAGTCACTCAGTCCTCATAGTCACTCAGTCCTTACAGTCACTCAGTTCTCTCAATTACTCGATACTCGTACTCGTCACTCGCACTCAGTAGGTACCTGCGTCACTAGGGATGTGTACAAACTCCGAAGGGGCTCCTTCAGCCTAAGCGCTATAATCTGCACTGACAACTCACAACCTATAGTATTAATAGCTGTATCCGCACGGACAACTCACGTCCTATAATAAAGCCTATAAGGCCTGCTGCAGGTGGGCAGCCCCGATCCACATAATAATAAAGTATATAAAGCCAATATGGCCTGCTGCGGCGTGTAGCCCGATCCCATAATTATCCTCACAATTAGGCCCTCGGCCTCACTCAGTCATCAATCTCTCCAGTCTCTCGGGATCACAATGTCATGAAACAAGGCCAAAATGATGATATGATGAATCAATAAATAGCAACAGAGACTGAGAGATGATATGAAATGAATGAACATGACTGAATATGAAATTTTATTTTAAATAAATAATTTAACAGCAATATGACCTCTGTGGGTCTCAATAATACTGACACATAGCCTCAGCAGGATTTTTAATATGATTCTTAGCTCAATTTCTTTAACATATAATACTGCATAGAAAATGCCAAGATTCTTTGACTACAAAATTTTACGGAACAATTACGACACAATTTCTATGGTGCACATCCACACGCCCGTCACCTAGCCCGTCACCTAGCATGTGCGTCACCTTCAACAATTCACATAATACATATATTTAGGGTTCATACCCTCAGCTCCAAGATTAGAAGAGTTACTTACCTCGAACAAGACGAATCCAATATCGAGCAAGCTAAACAATGCTCCAGAAATTTCATTCTANCAAATCCAGCTCCCAACGAACACAACAACATCAGCAGCCAACATCTGCACGCAAGGTGCAGCAGTGTAGTATAAGTACAACCAACCCCATATACTCAATAAGTAACAATCCTAACCTTAGGTTAAAAGTAGTGACAACCTTTTACCAAGGTCAGGTCCAAAACCAATAGTCCACAACAGTCCATAACAATGTAATGCAAATAATACAAGTAACTCAGAGATAAAATGCTCAGCTAAATCATGATTTCTAAAAATAGTTCTTCCTTTCAAGTACATCAGTGAAAACCCAAATCGTTTACCGAAGTTTCCAAAAATATGAATAAGTTTGAAAATAATAATTTTTCCAAAATCCTTTCAATAATAAATGAGATATTTCATTTTCTTTCCAGATAACCCATGTAAAACAAATGCATCACTATGCCCATCTGTCAACATGTGTGAGAAATCATGAATGATGTGATACTGTATAGCATGAGGAAAATGCATCTCTATGCCTGTATGTCATGTGTGCAAGTCAATGCGATGCAACTCAGCGATAAAATCATATGCATATTCTCAGAGTATCATTTCACTAAGTCATCCCAGTCACTCAGTCCTCCCAGTCACTCAGTCCTCACAGTCACTCAGTCCTCATAGTCACTCAGTCCTTACAGTCACTCAGTTCTCTCAATTACTCGATACTCGTACTCGTCACTCGCACTCAGTAGGTACCTGCGTCACTAGGGATGTGTACAAACTCCGAAGGGGCTCCTTCAGCCTAAGCGCTATAATCTGCACTGACAACTCACAACCTATAGTATTAATAGCTGTATCCGCACGGACAACTCACGTCCTATAATAAAGCCTATAAGGCCTGCTGCAGGTGGGCAGCCCCGATCCACATAATAATAAAGTATATAAAGCCAATATGGCCTGCTGCGGCGTGTAGCCCGATCCCATAATTATCCTCACAATTAGGCCCTCGGCCTCACTCAGTCATCAATCTCTCCAGTCTCTCGGGATCACAATGTCATGAAACAAGGCCAAAATGATGATATGATGAATCAATAAATAGCAACAGAGACTGAGAGATGATATGAAATGAATGAACATGACTGAATATGAAATTTTATTTTAAATAAATAATTTAACAGCAATATGACCTCTGTGGGTCTCAATAATACTGACACATAGCCTCAGCAGGATTTTTAATATGATTCTTAGCTCAATTTCTTTAACATATAATACTGCATAGAAAATGCCAAGATTCTTTGACTACAAAATTTTACGGAACAATTACGACACAATTTCTATGGTGCACATCCACACGCCCGTCACCTAGCCCGTCACCTAGCATGTGCGTCACCTTCAACAATTCACATAATACATATATTTAGGGTTCATACCCTCAGCTCCAAGATTAGAAGAGTTACTTACCTCGAACAAGACGAATCCAATATCGAGCAAGCTAAACAATGCTCCAGAAATTTCATTCTACGCGTATCAACTTCCGAACGGCTCGAATCTAGCCACAATTAATTTGATTCAGTCCACAAAATTATAAAAATTAATTCCATATCAAAATAGTAATACTTTCCACAAAATTCGAAATTACACCCCAAAAATTAACCCGTGGGGCCCAAGTCTCGGAACTCGACAAAGTTACAAAATTCGAAAGCCCATTCAACTATGAGTCTAGACATATCAATTTTACCAAAATCTAACCTCAACTCGACCCTCAAATCTTCAAATTAAACCAAGAGGGTTTTCAAAAAATTTCAACTTAATTCACCCATTAAATAATGGATTCAAAGGCATAATCATGAAAATTAATCAAAGCTGGATAAGAATCACTTACTCCAAATACCAACGCAAGAATCTCTTTAAAAATCACCTTCTACCGAGCTCCCAATTCAATTTTGTGTTATGAAATCAAAACCCCCATTTTAGGACTTTTAACTCTGCCCAGAATCGCCTTCATCGCATTCGCGACCATAGCTTTGCGTCTGCGAAGCACAAAAATGTTCTGCCAAGATTCCTGCTTNCAATTCACATAATACATATATTTAGGGTTCATACCCTCAGCTCCAAGATTAGAAGAGTTACTTACCTCGAACAAGACGAATCCAATATCGAGCAAGCTAAACAATGCTCCAGAAATTTCATTCTACGCGTATCAACTTCCGAACGGCTCGAATCTAGCCACAATTAATTTGATTCAGTCCACAAAATTATAGAAATTAATTCCATATCAAAATACTAATATGTTCCACAAAATTCGAAATTACACCCCAAAAATAACCCGTGGGGCCCAAGTCTCGGAACTCGACAAAGTTACAAAATTCGAAAGCCCATTCAACTATGAGTCTAGCCATACCAATTTTATCAAAATCTAACCTCAACTCGACCCTCAAATCTTCAAATTAAACCAAGAGGGTTTTCAAAAATTTTCAACTTAATTCACCCATTAAATAATGGATTCAAAGGCATAATCATGAAAATTAATCAAAGCTGGATAAGAATCACTTACTCCAAATACCAACGCAAGAATCTCTCTAAAAATCACCTTCTACCGAGCTCCCAATTCAATTTTGTGTTATGAAATCAAAACCCCCATTTTAGGACTTTTAATTCTGCCCAGAATTGCCTTCATCGCATTCGCGACCATAGCTTTGCGTCTGCGAAGCACAAAAATGTTCTGCCAAGATTCCTGCTTCGTGTNAATAGCTGTATCCGCACGGACAACTCACGTCCTATAATAAAGCCTATAAGGCCTGCTGCAGGTGGGCAGCCCCGATCCACATAATAATAAAGTATATAAAGCCAATATGGCCTGCTGCGGCGTGTAGCCCGATCCCATAATTATCCTCACAATTAGGCCCTCGGCCTCACTCAGTCATCAATCTCTCCAGTCTCTCGGGATCACAATGTCATGAAACAAGGCCAAAATGATGATATGATGAATCAATAAATAGCAACAGAGACTGAGAGATGATATGAAATGAATGAACATGACTGAATATGAAATTTTATTTTAAATAAATAATTTAACAGCAATATGACCTCTGTGGGTCTCAATAATACTGACACATAGCCTCAGCAGGATTTTTAATATGATTCTTAGCTCAATTTCTTTAACATATAATACTGCATAGAAAATGCCAAGATTCTTTGACTACAAAATTTTACGGAACAATTACGACACAATTTCTATGGTGCACATCCACACGCCCGTCACCTAGCCCGTCACCTAGCATGTGCGTCACCTTCAACAATTCACATAATACATATATTTAGGGTTCATACCCTCAGCTCCAAGATTAGAAGAGTTACTTACCTCGAACAAGACGAATCCAATATCGAGCAAGCTAAACAATGCTCCAGAAATTTCATTCTACGCGTATCAACTTCCGAACGGCTCGAATCTAGCCACAATTAATTTGATTCAGTCCACAAAATTATAAAAATTAATTCCATATCAAAATAGTAATACTTTCCACAAAATTCGAAATTACACCCCAAAAATTAACCCGTGGGGCCCAAGTCTCGGAACTCGACAAAGTTACAAAATTCGAAAGCCCATTCAACTATGAGTCTAGACATATCAATTTTACCAAAATCTAACCTCAACTCGACCCTCAAATCTTCAAATTAAACCAAGAGGGTTTTCAAAAAATTTCAACTTAATTCACCCATTAAATAATGGATTCAAAGGCATAATCATGAAAATTAATCAAAGCTGGATAAGAATCACTTACTCCAAATACCAACGCAAGAATCTCTTTAAAAATCACCTTCTACCGAGCTCCCAATTCAATTTTGTGTTATGAAATCAAAACCCCCATTTTAGGACTTTTAACTCTGCCCAGAATCGCCTTCATCGCATTCGCGACCATAGCTTTGCGTCTGCGAAGCACAAAAATGTTCTGCCAAGATTCCTGCTTCGTGTTCGCGATATCCTCATCACGTTCATGATGCCTTCCGACCTCTACCCTTCACGTTCGCGAAACACGAGCCGCGTTCGCGAAGGCTTAATGCCAAGCAGGCCCCCATCTCCATTTTCTCTCCGCGTTCGCACCCGGTAGTCTCGGTCCACAGTGGAAGGCTCCCCACTCGCGTTAGCATAGGCTTCCCCAGCTCCCTTCTTCGTGTTCGAGTCTCCTTCATCGCGTTCGCTATGGTAAATCCCGAGAGTCCAAAATCCTTCTTCGCGAACACGTGAGACCCTTTGCGTTCGCGAAAAACAACACCAGACACCAGTTCTAGCAGTTGCAAAACAAGGAAAAATGATCTGAAACCATCCCGAAACTCACCCGAGTTGCCCGAGACCTCAATCAAACATACCATCAAGTCCAAAATTATCATACAAACTTAGTTGAACTATCAAATCACCTCAAACAACACTAAAACCACAAATCATACCCTAATTCAAGTCTAATGAACTTTGAAATTTCATATTTCAACAAACAATGCCGAAACCTATCAAATCACGTCCGATTGACCTCAAATTTTGCACACAATTCATAAATGACATAATAGAGGTATTCAAATTTTTAGAATCATATTCTGTCCCCGATATCAAAAAGTCAACCCCCTGGTCAAATTTCCTAAAAATATGACTTTCGCCATTTCAAGCCTAATTCTACTACGGACCTCCAAATAATTTTCCGGACATGCTCTTAAGTCCAAAATCACCATACAGAGCTATTGGAATCATCAGAATTCAATTCCGAGGTTGTTTACCCATATGTGAATATCCAGTCAACTTTTTCAACATAAGTTTTTAATTATGAGATGAAGTGTCTCATTTCACTCCGAAATCCTTCCGAAGCCGAACTAACTACCCCGATAAGTCATAAATCAACTATAAGGCATAAATTGAGAAGTAAATGGGGGAATGGGGCTATAATACTCAAAACGACCTGTTGGGTCATTATATTCTTCCCCACTTAAACATACGTTCGTCCTCGAACGTGCCAAGAGTTGTTTCCAAGACATCAAATCACTATTCCATCTTACCATGCATGTACCCGGGGGTGATTCCATGTCACCCTATTCCACATAGGTCTGACAACACAATACAACTGAAAATCCTTAATTTAACCTTAGCCCAAAAACCTCGGAATTCAATTCCGAACCTTAAGAATTTCTTTTCAGGACACGAATCTTACATTTACACAATGTATGAGTCTAAACAAGTGGCATCGAGCTATATCTATAATCACGAATATAATCACCCAGCATATTACACAACTAGCCTGCTCGTAGCACCATTCCTGATCACAGTAACTACTCCAAACCAACCAAGTACTAGCATTAAACCACTTATTGAACAAAACCTCATACCAACACCTTCATACACTGTTGATAATAAAAGCATCACGCTGAATTTTGTAACCCCTTATCAGATCAACAAGTCATGGAGCTCTCTCACCCCAACCAGAACCATAATCACTTGCTAAGCCGACTTTCAATATTATCCTTCCGAATATACTGTAATAAAAAATGATAGTACCTATTCTAGGTCTAATGACCTTATATTATTAAATAGAACTATCCCATAGACACACCACATAAATATAACACCAGTCACAACTGCGCAATTAGTGCACCCAAATATGGGAGATGTCTCAAGGAAGAGAACCATATTGCAAGTTCAACAAGTACCACCACAACCACAATGTTACAACCAACTCCTCAAATTTCGTAAACAGGATAACTGTAGGTGCATGTGCTCAATTATAGAGGAAGGAAATTAATGGATAAAATAAATTATCATAGAAATAAAATTCCCACACATGGCACGGACAACTCACGTGCCAATAATATGAATCGCCTAGCATGGTCATAGGCCTCCAGTCCCAGCATATCATACAGGAGTAATTAAACAAGTAAACTTGTATATGATAATGAAATAAGATTCGCATGCTCCTGGACTGGTATAAATAACACGCCATAGTGTAAGCATGTGCAAAGTCTGCTATCACACTTCAAATCGGCAATTTAACGCAGAAATAGTAATTACCCCATTTATTCAGGGAATTAGCCTCTTTATAACCTCAAGTGTAGCCCAGATAGTTCTAAACAAAGGTAAGAACACTAGAAATGTTATAACTTTACGCTTAACAATCAACTCTAGGCATATCATAGCCTAAGCATTCTTTAGAGTATAAATACTTGCCCCAATTCCCGCACATTGGCTCAACCCTCACATATATGCACACTTATAGCGCATAGCTATCACAAATAATTAACGCAACTAGTGCCTCCACCGAGTTAAAATAAAATACTCACCTCAAATAGGCCGCAACCTGAAACAATATACTTCTGGGTACTCCCAGTCTCCAAATTCATCGAACACGTGAATCACCGTAACTGATCCCAACTCCATTACTAGAATGACTAACACATTATTCATGCACGATCTTCCCACGAGGAAATATTCAAAATTCTTCCATGTCACATAGAAATAATTTGAATATTAGCAGTCTATCAACCATGTGAGTACCAGAATACTAATTATACATTCGTAAGTCAAAATACAATGCGCCTTCTGAAATCAGCACCCTTCTCATACAACACCAAGTAGTAATAGTAATCATCTAGTTTTTTGGAACCACCCATGTTGTCCAATATTCGTTACCTTTTCTTCAAGACTGAACTGCTATCTTGTACATGTAAATCTAACTTTCGCACAACACATAACATCTATCTTGACATCATGTGAAAAGCACAAGAATATCATTATCAACTCTGGGTCACCAGCAAATTACATACCCAGTTAGTTAAAACCTTCCTCTTGCTTCCATCCAGGAGGAAATCATAATACACAACACGTTTCCTACACCGGTAGAAAATATCTGATTCAAACCATAGTAGAAACCACCAAGAACACTTTGAAATCTATTTGCACATAACCAAGCTATTAGAACTAAATTTCTCCAACTCGACCAAACTACGCAGGTCACCAAAACCCAAGAATATTGCCACCAAAACATCTGTAGAGTCTCACTACATCATAATTACTCCTATAAATACCACAACCGAAACACCCATTCCGAAAATACCTTATTTGAATCTAAGGCCGTTTCATTCACC
The DNA here is from genome assembly GCA_000715115.1 of Nicotiana otophora. NCBI lineage: Eukaryota > Viridiplantae > Streptophyta > Magnoliopsida > Solanales > Solanaceae > Nicotiana > Nicotiana otophora. The sequence goes on along the minus strand of AWOL01S0072635.1, from coordinate 18,666 downwards.
TTCCTGATACTGAAATATAAAATCCATAATGATATACAAAAATGCCATAAGTCTCGACACCATCCAACTTAAATCTCAGCTTTTCGCCATAAACAAATCCGCCAAAAATTCTCAATTGTTACATATTAATCTTGAATCCATTAGAACTTTCTCGAGAGTCACCCAGTTTGCTCAAATCTAAATTGCACCGCCCAAATGGGCTGAAAGACACGTGCCCCATTAGCACTACAACACTCAAAGAGGTAATCCTACCTTAACACCACTGATCAAATTCAAACTCCGTGCGCACTACACTATTCACAAATAACAACTCACTCACCCCGTGATTTTCATATACCCATAAAGCGCAATATATTCCGTATCTAGAAATTTCAGTACTCGAGTCATCCTCGATCTCAACCTCTGCAAGTCATAACTAATCTACAAGTATGCCTCAGACAAAACTAAAATTTAACATATAACCATCAATTGAATTGTTAATAGCAGGCTCCCCCACTTGGCTCAAAGCCATAGATTAAAACACTTCATAACTCACAATACCCATACTTTATTACTGCTATAATACAACAGTCAGTCCAACGAAAATTCTTCTCAAGCTCATACAACGCCAACCATAAAATGCCTCAATCATCCATTAAACTCGCATTTATTCTCTTCACAGTCAAGTCAACTTTCTTAACCAGCTTCAAATTCAAACCTCCCCAGATATGCCTCGCTAGCAGAAAAGAAACTCTCCATCACATTATAAGGAACACACCTACATGATTACTCTTCAGGGGATAATCTACCTGGTTAGCCTCAAATTGGCATGTTGTTATACCCTTTCGCATCCACAATTACTACGCAATCACTTAATTCCTGAGTCTAAACTCATTAACAAGACAAGAAAATATAACTCTCTCCACAATTTAATAACGTGAAAGATCCTCCAAAACATTAATTCTTGAGGTTATACGTCACATTAAAACGAAAATCAAGCACCCAATGGCCTTCTTTTACATTTCAAGGAAACACTTCTCGTCACATTCAAATCGTCTTAACACATCCTGCAGTTTTATTATACTCATCACAAAGCCATTCCACCGCTCATCGAGCCATAAATTCCCCTCGTAGGGACATTATCGGACATATGAGTCCAAATGTACAAGTTACAATTGAAGCTACCAAGCTTAAGCTGCGATTCAGCCATGGCCTCAAGTCCTACAGACTGGCCCATCACCAAAACACAGGATACACATCGCGCACATCATCCCTGAAATCACAAGCCGGCGATATACAGCTGATACCGAGCGCTCACATGCACACATGAATGCGTGAAAGGAATTCAAAGAGTTATATTTCAAGCTGAATCAATTCCGCACGATAAGGAAAGAAAGATGGGAAATTACCCTAAATGCCCTGTAGCCTCTCGAAGATAAGTATGGATGTCATTATACCAATCCGCAAGACTCTACTAGACACGTGCTCATGACTTGCAGAACTTATGAACCTAGAGCTCTGATACCACCTTGTCACAATCCCAAATTCAACTAGTCAGGATGGCACCTAACCCAACCCTCTAGGTAAGCCAATTAACCACTAACCAATTCTAATAACAATTATTAAAAAAATTTAAGTAAAGAAAAATATTAATCTTATACATTCCCCATGAACTGGTAGTACAAATCATGAGCTTCTAAGAATAGAGTATACAAAGCTAGTATGAAGTAAATACATCATCTGTTTGAATAGTACATAAACAGATTGTTATAAATCTAAGGCTACCATGAACAAGAGGCAGCTACAACCGGAACGCAGGTACATCTTCAGATCCAGCTCCTAACGAACACAACAACATCAGCAACCAACATCTGCACGCAAGGTGGAGAAGTGTAATATTAGTACAACCGACCCAAACCAATAGTCCATAACAGTCCATAATAACGTAAAGCAAATAATACAAGAAGTAACTCAGAGATAAAATGCTCAGCTAAATCATGATTTCTAAAATAGTTCTTCCTTTCAAGTACATCAGTGAAAACCCAAATCGTTTACCGAAGTTGCCAAAAATATAAATAAGTTTAAAACAATAATTTTCCAAACATCCTTTCAATAATAAATGAGATGTTTCATTTTATTTCGAGATAACCCGTGTAAAACAAATGCATCATTATGCCCATCTGTCAACATGTGAGAGAAATCATGAATGATGTGATACTGTACAACATGAGAAAAATACATCTCTATGCATGTAAGTCATGTGTACATGTCAATGCGATGCAACTCAGTGATAAAATCATATGCATACTCTTAGAGTATCATTTCACTCAATCATCCCAGTCACCCAGTCCTCCCAGTCACTCAGTCCTTACAGTCACTCAGTCCTCACAGTCACTCAGCACTCATACTCGGCACTCACACTCAGTAGGTACCTGCGCTCACTGGGGGTGTGTATAGACTCCGGAGGGGCTCCTTCAGCCGAAGCGCTATAATCCGCACGGACAACTCATGTGCTGTATCCGCACGGACAACTCACTTCCTATAATAAAGCCTATAAGTCCCGCTGCAGGCGAGAAGCCCCGATCCACATAATAATAAAGTATATAAAGCCAATATGGCCTGCTGCGGCGTGCAACCCGATCCCATAATTATCCTCACAATTAGGCCATCGGCCTCACTCAGTCATCAATCTCTCTAGTCTCTCGGGCTCACAATGTCATGAAACAAGCCCAAAATGATGATATGATGAATCAATAAATAGCAACAGAGACTTAGAGATGATATGAAATGAATGAACATGACTGAGTATGATATTTCATTTTAAATAAATAATTCAACAACAATATGACCTTTGTGGGTCTCAATAATACTGGCACATAGCCTCAACATGATTTTTAATATGATTCTCAGCACAATTTCTTTAACATATAATACTGCATGGAAAATGCTAAGATTATTTGACTATAAAATTCCACGGAACAATTACGACACAATTTCTATGGTGCACGCCCACACGCCCGTCACCTAGCATGTGCGTCACCTTCAACAATTCACATAATATTTATATTCAGGGTTCATACCCTCTGCTTCAAGATTAGAAGAATTACTTACCTTGAACAAGACGAATCCAATGTCGAGCAAGCTAAACAATGTTCGAGAAATCCTATTTTGCACGTATCAACTTCCGAACATCTCGATCCGACCTCAACTCGACCCTAAAATCTTCAAATTAATCCAAGAGGGTTTTTCTAATATTTTCAAATTAATTCACACATTAAATGATGGATTTAAAGGTATAATCACGAAAATTAATCAAAACTGGATAAGAATCACTTACCTCAAACACCCACACAAGAATCTCTCCAAAAATCGCCTTCTACCGAGCTCTGAATTCAATTTTGTGTTATGAACTCAAAACCCCATTTTAGGACTTTTAATTCTACCGAGAAACGCCTTCATTGCATTTGCGACCATAGCATCGCGTTTGCGAAGCACAAATATGTGCTGCCAAGATTCCTGCTTCGCTTTAGCGATGGCTTCCGACCTCTACCCTTCACGTTCGCAAGACACGAGCTGCGTTCGCGAAGTCTTAACACTAGGTAGGCCCCCAACTCCCTTTCCTCTTCGCGTTCGCGTAGGCTTCTCCAGCTCCCATCTTCTCTTTTGTGTCTCCTTCATCGCGTTCGCGATGGGCAAATCCCGGCAATCCTAAATCCTTCTATGCGAGCACGTGAGACCCTTCGTGTTCGCAAAGAACAACACCAGACACAAGTTCCAGCAGTTGCAAAATAAGGAAATATGATCTGAAACCATCCCGAAACTCACCCCTCCCCCCCCTCCCCC
>AWOL01S0072635.1:1466-12020 GCA_000715115.1 Nicotiana otophora | reverse complement strand
GACCTCAACCAAACATACCATCAAGTCCCAAAATATCATACGAACTTAGTCGAACCCTCAAATCACCTCAAACAACACTAAAACCATGAATCATACCCCAATTCAAGTCTAATGAACTTTGAAATTCTAAATTTCAACAAACGATGCCGAAACCTATCAAATTACGTCCGATTGACCTCAAATTTTGCACATAACTCATAAATGATATAACAGAGGTATTCAAATTTTTAGAATCAGATTCCGACCCCGATATCATAAAGTCAACCCCCCCGTCAAACTTTTCAAAAATTTGACTTTCGCCATTTCAAGCATAATTCCACTACAGACCTCAAAATAAATTTTCGGACATGCTGCTATGTCCAAAATAACCATACTGAGCTATTGGAATCATCATAATTCAATACCGAGGTTGTTTACACATAAGTTAATATCCGGCCAATCTTTCCAACTTAAGTTTTTAATTTTGAGACTAAGTATCTCATTTCACTCCGAAATCCTTATGGACCCGAACCAACTAACTCGTTAAGTCATAAATTAATTGTAAGGCATAAAATTAAGTAGTAAATGGGGGAACATGGCTGTAATACTTAAAATGACCGATTGGATCGTTACATTGAGGTGTCCGTGCAGCACGTGAGTTGTCCATGTAGATTATAGCGCTTGGCCTGAAGAAGCCCCTCTGGAGTCTGTACACACCCTCAGTGAGCACAAGTACCTACTGAGTGCGAGTGTCGAGTGTTGAGTGCCGAGCAACTGGGAGGATTGAGTGACTATGAGGATTTGGGAGGACTGAGTGACATGATACTCTAAGAGTATGCATATGGTTTTATTACTGAGTTGCATTGCATTGACATGCACACTTGACATACATGCATAGAGATGCATTGTTCCTCATGCTGTACGATATTGCGTCATTCATGACTTCACACACTTATTGACATGTAGGTATAACGATGTATTTTCCTCATGCCATTTGAAAATGAAACATCCTGTTTGTTGTTGAAAAGTTTTTGGGAAAAATCACAGTTTTACAAAACGTACTCATATTTTGGTGATTTCAGTATAAGATTTGGGTTTTCGCTGATATACTTGAAAAGCAAGCCTAGTTTTTTGGAACTGTGAACGAGCTGAGCATTTTATCTCTGAGCTACTTCTTTTATTATTTCCATTATGTCATTATGAACTGTAGTTGGCTATTGGTGTTGGAACCTGACATGTGTTCCAGCTCGTCACTACTTTCAACCTAAGGTTAGGTTTGTTACTTATTGAGTACATAGAGTCGGTTGTACGCATACTATACTTCTGCACATTGCGTGCAGATATTGGATGATGATGTTGCTGTGATCGATTGGAGCTGGATTTGAAGACGTACCTGTATTCCGGTCGTAGCTGCCTCTTGTTCATGATAGCTTTAGACTTATAAAAAAAATTTGTTTATGTATATTCCGAACAGATGATGTATTTATTTCATACCAGCTTTGTAAATTCTAATCTTAGAAGCTCATGATTTGTACTAGCAGTCCTTGGAAATTTTTTGTATAAAAGCTGTGTATTATCATTTCTTATCTTAATAATCTCATTAAGTTGGATAGTTGTTAAATGGCTTACCTGGCGGATTGGGTTAGGTGCCATTACGACTAGGTGGATTTTGGGTCGTGATAATGTAATCGCCATCACAACTTACCAACACCCCGTACTTCTGACACTGTCCTCCAAAATATGGACCAGCACCTAAGCAAATAATGAACAATTTGTCAAATTGATCTTAGAATTTAACTTAATCTCAGATAAGACAAAGATTCAAAAACATACCACATTGAGGAGGAAAGGGATCATTAGGAGATTTGTTATCTACAAACTCTATAGAAAGTACAAAATCAGTTTCCCTTATCTAAAAAAAATAAATAGAAGTGAATAAAATAAAAAATTAATAGGTAATTAAGACATTTTAATTAGCTACTTCTACCATGTTAATTACGATTACCTCCCCGATCATGGGACTGTCAGAAAATGCTTTCAAACCTTCTTGGAACTTTGGTGATATTTTGTTCCTAGCTCAATAATATTTCTTTCCCTGAAAAATAATTTGAATATTTTTAGTGCCTTAGCTGTAAGTACAACATGTAGGAAAATGACACCAAAAATAACGATAATAATATTGCAATAATATTATTTGTAAGCAGATACACGAATTGGCTTGAGTCGTGCTGGCACTGTCCTAAGAAACTATTTCGGCAATGTGAAATGTTACCCCAGGATTAAACAAGCCCATCTCTATTTATTTAGAGGATACATGAATCAGTAAAATTAAATAATAAATCCATCTATTTAAAAAAGGGGAACCAAAGAAGATAGTCTACTAATTTTGAGAAGGAAAGAGAAGGAAGCTGAAGAGGAATGAAAAGGCAAAGGAAAGGATATTCATTTTTTGATGGCTGATTTGAATGCCTATTTATAGGCTTTAAGAGAGGCTTAGAGCATGACAAGTGTGTCTTGAATTTCCCATGCAAGATTGCCACACTCATCTCTTCACTGCCACTTGGAAGGATATTTGTCCAATTTTTGAAAATACTGCCACAATCCTCACATATTTTCAAACATTTATAGGAAAAGGATAATGGAATGGAAGAATTAACAACTTGTTGGATTTGCATGGTCCAAATGTAATAGGTTTAGTGTCTTCTGAACTATGAACCAAACTTAGACCAATAAAATTTAACTCACAATTACAATGTATAGACACATGAGGCAATACATCCATTATTAAAGGGATATTAGCTAAGAGGTTTCTTAGCCACTAAGCCTCAGAACCAACTAACTCCAGGGTTACAAACTCTGATTCCATAGTCGATCTAGCAATGATCGTCTGTTTAGCTGATTTCCACGATATTGCACTACCACCAAGGGTGAATATATAACCACTAGTAGATTTTGTCTCATCTGAATCAGAGATCTAGTTTGCATCATTGTACCCTTCTAAGGTAGAAGAAAATCCACTATATAGGATACCATATTCATGGTTCCTCTCAAATATTTCATTAGTATATCTAATGCAGACCAATGATCCCTGTTGGGATTATGAGTATATTTAGTCAGTCTACACACATCATGGGCTATATCAGGCCTTGTAAAATTTATTAAACGCATCAGACTCCCAATAATCTGTGCATATTTAGACTGAGCAACTGGGTCACCATTATTCTTTTTTAACTGAGAGTTAGCATTAAAAGGAGTGCTCATAGATATGATATTAAAATATTCAAACTTTTTAAAAAGTCTCTCAATATAATGTTCTTGTGACAACATTATTCCATCTTCATTCCTTATAACTTTAACTCCAAATATTGTATTTACTTCACCCAGATCTTTCAAATCAAAATTAGTAGACAAAAATAATATTTAGTACTTTGTACAATATTTAAATGTAACAACCCGATCGGTCATTTTGAGAGTTATAGCCCCATTTCCCCCATTTTTGCTTCTTGTGTGCATTACAACTGTATTATGTCTTACCGGGTTGGTTGGTTCGGGTCCGGAGTGGTTTTGGAGTGAATTGAGACACTTAGTCTCTTAATTGGAAGCTTAAGTTGGAAAACTTAACCGGATGTCGACTTGTGGGAAAACGACCCTCGAATTGTAATTTGTATGGTTCCGTTAGCTCCATTAGGTGATTTTTGACTTAGGAGCGCATCCGGAATGTGATTTGGAGGTCCGTAGTAGAATTAGGCTTGAATTGGCAAAAGTTAGAATTTTGGCGATTTTAGCCGGCATTAGAAATTTTGATATCGGGGTCGGATTGGATTTCCGGAAGTTGGAATAGGTTCGTGTCATTTTTGACTTGTGTGTAAAATTTGAGATCAATCAGATATGGTTTGGTAGGTTTCGGCGTCGTTTGTGGAATTTGAAAGTTTAAAAGTTCTTTAGGCTTGAATCCGATGTAATTGGTATTTTGATGTTGTCTTGGGTGATTCGAAGGTTTGAATAAGTTTTCATGGGGTTATATGACTTGTTGGTATGATTGGTTGAGGTCTCGGTGGCCTCGGGGTGATTTCGGGTGGTTAACGGCTTGGTGGGAGTTGAGGAATTGCAGCTGAAGCTGGTGCTACTAGTGAACCGCACCTGCGGAGTGGGAACCCTAGGTGCGAGCCCGCAGAAGCGAAGGAGGAGACGCAGATGCGGCTAAGGATAATCTGGGCAGAGGACGCATGTGCGATGGACTTCCCACCCCTTCGATGGTCACAACAATGAATTTAGGGGCGCGGGTGCGAGTTTGGATCGCAGGTGCGATGTAGTTCCCGCACCTGCGAAGAGAGCAGATGCCGTCACTTGATCGCAGGAGCGAAGGAAGTGTGTAGGGATATTTCCACAGAAGCGCGGCTTTTCCCGCAGATGCGAAAATGTAGCCGCAGGTGCTAGAAATCTGGACAGAACCTATAAATAGACCACTTCGAGATTTGTCACCATTTTCATCATTTTTGAGCTCGGATTTTGGAGATTGTGAGAGAGATTTCGGAGTAATCACTGAGGTAAGTTCTTTGTGCCTATTTATCTTCAGTAATGGTGTTTTCCTACTGATATTACACCTAGTTGGTGAGTTTTTGAGGTGAGATTTGGGAGATTAGGGCTTGGGAATTGGAGAGTGAAATTTGGGGTTTTGGAGGGGCAATTGAGGTTGGATTTTGATAAATTTGGTTTGGTTAGACTCGTGAGTGAATGGACTTTCGGGTTTTGTAACTTTCGTCAGGTTTCGAGATGTGGGCCCGGAGGGGCCGGGTTGAGCTGATTTCGGATTTTGGACTATATTTTAGTAGTTTTCTTGTGGAATTGATCCTTTTAGCCAATATTGATTATCATGTACTATTTGTGGCTAGATTCGGGGCATTTGGAGGCCGATTCGAGAGGCATAGGCATTTCAGAGTAGGATTTCTTCACGGTTGAGGTAAGTCACAGTCTTAAACATGGTTTTGAGGGTATGAAACCCCGAGAATTGGTATGATGTGAATATTTGGAGGTGATGCACATGCTAGTTGACGGGCGTGTGAGCATGCTCCCAGCAAGGCTTGTGACTCGGTCCGTCCCGTGAGACTGTGAAGTCGAGTAGCCATTATTATTACTTATTTTTCCTTGTCTTTGAGCATTGACTGCCTTTCATGTTAGAAACCATGCTTAGACCATATGATATAACTTTTGGGACCCGCAACAGTCGTATACTTGTTGAATTGACTGCTAATTGTTGTCTTGTATTCAGTTACAGTCTTACTTGTGTGTTATATCTCCGTGCCCTCTCATTTCATGTTTATACTTGTTGTATTCTCTATTGGGCTAATTATTGTTATATTCTATGCGCCCGAGGGGCTGGAGAGGTTAGTGACTGAGATAGGGCCTGGGTGCCGAGATGCGAGTTGTAAGGTATATGGATCGGGTTGCACCCTTAGGAAACTCCACATTCTTGAATTCTTGTCGTGCGAATCTGTTGATACTAGTAACTAAACATTTGTTGTTTCATTCTCTCATATATGGTGAGGACTTTTACTACCGAGTAGGATGGAAAACCACCAGTATCACCAGCCAGGGCCGTGAGAGGCCGAGGTCGCGGTAGAGGCCGCGGTAGGGGCAGAGGTGCTGCCCGCACAGCAACCAGGGCAGTTCCTGCAGATCCACCAGTTGCCCCAGATCAGGACCAGATTCCAGTTGTTGATGCACCAGCTCAGGCACCACCTGTGCTTATTGTGATTCCAGGCCTTCAGGATGCCTTAGCTCAGATTCTGACTGCATGTACCGGTCTTGCTCAGGCGGTCTCTGTTCCGGCTGCAGCATCCACATCTCAGGCCGGGAGAGGTGCTCAAACTCCTGCTGCCCGCACACCAGAGCAGGTGGTACAAGGATTCGAGACACCGGGGGCACCACCAGCCCAGTCGGCTGCAGCTTCTTAGGACTATGTGGTTCCTGCTTTGCCTGAGGATGAGCAATGTAGATTGAAGAAGTTTGGGAAACTCCAGCCTCCATCTTTCAGTGGTGCAGAGGGAGAGGATGCACATGGTTTCTTAGAAAGGTGTCAGAGGATACTCCGTACACCAGGTATTCTGGAGGCCAGTGGGATCTGGTTCACTACCATTTAGTTCTCTAGGGCTGCATTCAGTTGGTGGGAGGCTTACGAGAGGCGTAGGCCAATCATCGCAGTGCCCCTTACCTGGCAGCAATTCTCCATTATCTTTCTGGAGAAGTTCGTGTCTCAGTCCCACAGAGAGGAGCTGTGCAGACAGATTGAGCAGCTTCGTCAGAGTGATATATTTGTGATGCAGTATGAGATGCAATTCTCGGAGTTGGCCCATCATGCTATCTAGTTGGTGCCCACAGACAGGGAGAGGATCATGAGGTTTATATATGGCCTCACTTATCAGCTGCGAATGCTTATGACCAGAGAGAGAGTGTGTGGTACTACTTTTGATAAGGTTGTCGACATTGCTCATCCAATTGAGATGGTTAGTAGTCCGGACAGGGTTGAGAGGGAGGCCAAGAGGCCTCGTGGAGAGAGGGGATTTAGCGATTCTCCTTATGGGGGTCAGTTCCGGCACGGTTGAGGCCGTCCTTTCAGACATTCTCAGACGGCTCTTCCAGTTCACCGTGGTGCATCATCTGGCCATGGTTCTCACAGAGTTTGTCCCGTGCTCTATCGGGTCAGGGTTCATCTATGCCAGGCCCTTCTACCAGTTATCCTGATGCTCGAGGCTCCATTTAGTCCCCTACACCAGCACCGGGGAGTTGCTATGAGTATTGGGAGTTTGGTCACATGAGGAGAGAGTGTACCCATATAGTGGGAGTCTCGCTTTTAGTGCTTCAGTGCCAATATCGACTTGTTATTACCCATATGAACCTACTTAATGGGATCTCCAATCACATAGGTTGGGTTACTATCTCTATTGACAACATGTCGTCCTTAACCCCATCTCTTTTGAAGTTTGAATAATTAATTTTTTTCCCAACAGGTTTAGTCAGAGGATCAGCCAAATTTATCTCTCACTTCACATAGTTAATGGAAATTATTCCATCTCTCAACAACTGTTTTTTGACATCATGTCTCAAATTCATATGTCTACTTTTACAATTATAAGATTTATTCTTTGCTATAGCTATTGCCACTTGGCAATCACAATGTATAGACACAAGAGGCAATATGTCCTTTATTAAAGGGATATTAGCTAAGAGGTTTCTTAGCCACTCAGCCTCAGAACCAACTAACTCCAGGACTACAAACTCTGATTCCATAGTCGATCTAGCAATGATCGTCTGTTTAGATAATTTCCACGATATTGCACCACCACTAAGGGTGAATACATAACCACTAGTGGATTTTGTCTCATCTGAATCAGAGATCCAATTTGCATCATTGTACCCTTCTAAGGTAGAAGGAAATCCACTATATAGGATACCATATTCATGGTTCCTCTCAAATATTTCATTAGTCTATCTAATGTAGACCAATGATCCCTGTTGGGATTATGAGTATATTTACTCAATCTACACATATCATGGGCTATATAAGGCCTTGTAAAATTCAACTGAGAGTTAGCATTAAAAGGAGTGCTCACAGATATGACATTAAAATATTCAAACTTCTTAAGAAGTCTCTCAATATAAGTTTCTTGTGACAACATTATTCCATCTTCATTCCTTATAACTTTAACTTCCAATATTGTATTTACTTCACCCAGATCTTTCAAATCAAAATTAGTAGACAAAAATAATATTTAGTACTTTGCACAATATTTAAATATAACGACCCGACCGGTCATTTCGAGAGTTATAGCCCCGTTTCTCCCATTTATGCTTCTTTTGTACTTTACAGCTGTATTATGTCTTACCGGGTTGGTTGGTTCGGGTCCGGAGTAATTTTGGAGTGAATTGAGACACTTAGTCTCTTAATTGGAAGCTTAAGTTAGAAAAGTCGACCGGATGTCGACTTTTGGGAAAATGACATCGGATATTAATTTTTATGTTTCCGTTAGCTCCATTAAGTGATATTTTACTTAGGAGCGCATCCGGAATGTGATTTATGGTCCGTAGTAGAATTAGGCTTGAATTTGGCCGGCAGTGAAAATTTTGATATTGTGGTCGTATTGGATTTTTGGAAGTTGAAATAGGTTCGTGGTGTCATTTTTGACTTGTGTGTAAAATATTAGGTCAATCGGACGTGATTTGGTAGGTTTCGGCGTCGTTTGTGAATTTGAAAGTTTAGAAGTTCTTTAGGCTTGAATCCGGGTGTAATTGGTGTTTTGATGTTGTCTTGAGTGATTCGAAGGTTCGAATAAGTTCGCATGGGGTTATATGACTTGTTGGTATGATTGATTAAGGTCCTGGAGGCCTCGGGTTAATTTAGGGTAGTTATTGGTGCGAGAGAATTCCCGCACTTGCGATGGTCGCAAAAGCGGATTTAGGGGCGCAAGTGCGAGTTTGGACCGCAGGTGCGATGTTGTTCCCGCACCCGCGAAGAGCGCAGATGTAGTCACCTGATCGTAGGAGCGAAGGCAGTGTATAGATATATTTCTGCAGAAGCGTGGCTTTGCCCGCAGATGCGAAAATGGAGCCGCAGATGCGTGAATTTTGGGGAATTTGAGAGGGATTTCAGAGCAATAACTGATGTAAGGTCATCATGCCTATTTATCTTCAATAATGGTGTTTTCTCACTTATTTTACACCTAGTTGATGAGTGTTTGAGGTGCGATTTAGGAGATTAGGGATTGGGAATTGGAGAGTGGATTTTGGGGTTTTGGAGGGGCAATTGAGGACGAATTTTGATAAATTTGGTATGGTTAGACTCGTGAGTGAATGGGCTTTTGGGTTTTGTGACTTTTGTCGGGTTTCGAGACGTGGGACCGGGGGGTTGGGTTGAGTCGATTTAGGATTTTGAGTCGTTTGTGGAATTTGAAAGTTTAGAAGTTCTTTAGGCTTGAATCCGGGTGTAATTAGTATTTTGATGTTGTCTTGAGTGATTCAAAGGTTTGAATAAGTTCACATGGGTTTATATGACTTGTTGGTATGATTGGTTGAGGTTTCGGTGGCCTTGGGGTGATTTCGGGTGGTTAACGACTTGATGGAAGTTGAGGAATTGCAGAAGTTGGTGCTATTGGTGTAACGACATCTGCAGAGTGGGAACCACAGGTGCAAGCCTGCAGAAGCGACGGAGGAGACGCAGATGTGGCTATGGATGATCTGGGCAGAGAACGCATGTGCGATTGACTTGCCGCACCTGCGATGGTCGCAGAAGCGGATTTAGGGGCACATGTGCGAGTTTGGACCGTAGGTGCGATGTAGTTCCCGCACCCGCGAAGAGTGCAAATGCGGTCACTTGATCGTAGGAGCAGAGGCTGTGTGTAGGGATATTTTTGCACAAGTGGCGCTTTGCCCATAGATGCGGAAATGGAGCCGCAGGTGCGAGAAGTCTGTGCACAACTTATAAATAGACCACTTCGAGATTGTTCACGATTTTCATCATTTGTGAGCTCGGACTTTTGAGATTTTGAGAGAGATTTCAGAGTAATCACTGATGTAAGTTCCTAGTGCCTATTTATCTTCAATAATAGTGTTTTCCCACTGATTTTACACCTAGTTGGTGAGTGTTTGAGGTGAGATTTGAGAGATTAGGGCTTGGGAATTGGAGAGTAAATTTTGGGGGTTTGGAGGGGCAATTGAGGACGGATTTTGATAAATTTGGTATGGTTAGACTCGTGAGCGAATGGGCTTTTGAGTTTTGTGACTTTTGTCGGGTTTCAAGATGTGGGACCGGGGGGACAGGTTGAGCCGATTTCGGATTTTGGACTATAGTTTAGTATTTTGCTTGTGGAATTGATCCTTTTAGCCATATTGATTATCTCGTACTATTTGAGGCTTAATTCAGGGCATTTGGAGGATGATTCGAGAGGCAAAGACATTTCAGAGTCTGTAACAGTCTTAAATTTGGTTTTGAAGGTATGAAACCCCGAGAATTGGTATGATGTGAATATTTGGAGGTGTCGCACATGCTAGGTGATGGGCGTGCGAGCGTACACCGTGAGGGATTGTGACTTGGTCCATCCCGTGAGACTGTAAAGTCTAGTAGCAATTGTTATTACTTGTTTTTCCTTGTCTTTGAGCAATTGACTACCTTTCATGTTAGAAACCATGCTTAGGACATATGATATAACTGTTGGGACCCACATCGATTGTATACTTGTTGAATTGACTGCTAAATGCTTTCTTGTACTCAGTCACTGTCTTATTTGTGTGTTATATCTCTGTCCCCTCTAATTTCGTGTTGATACTTGTTGTATTCTCTGTTGGGCTAATTATTATGATATTCTTTGAGCCCGAGCGGCTGGAGAGGTTAGTGACTGAGATAGGGCCTGAGTGCCGAGCTGCGAGTTACGACCTGTAAGGTATATGGATCGGGTTGCATGCCATAATAATATTGGATCGGGTTGCATGCCACAATAATATTGGATCGGGTTGTGCACTGCAACAATATTGGATCGGGCTGTGCGCTACAACAATATAGCGCTTGGGCTGAAGGAGCCCCTT
>AWOL01S0072623.1:14029-42512 GCA_000715115.1 Nicotiana otophora | reverse complement strand
TCTTATGAGCCGAGGGTCTTTCGGAAACAGCCTCTCTACTCCTTCGGGGTAGGGGTAAGGTCTGCGTACACACTACCCTCCCCAGACCTCATTAATGGAATTCTACTGGGTTGTTGTTGTTGTTGTTATTTATTATAACCCGCATAAAATTAAATCCACGACCACATAACTTATGCAGAATTTTATGTGTAACGACCAGATCCATCGTTTTGTGTATTCATACCATTTCCCCTATTTGATGCTTCTTGTAATCATGCTTGATGTTTCATGATTTGCGGGTGCAGGTAGTTTGGTTCTCGCGAGAGTTCGAGAGTGATTTGAAACACTTAGTTCCTAGCTTGAAAGCTTAAGTTGAAAGTGTTGACCAATTTTGACTTTTGTGTAAATAACCTTAGATCAGAATTTTGATAGTTTTGATAGGTCCCAGTGGATATTTAAAACTTGGACATATGTCCGAAATTAGTTTTTGATGTTTCTAGATGATTTTGAGGCTAATTACCAAAAGTTAAATTTTTTGAATATTTGAAAATTGATAAGTTTGACACATAGTTGACTTTGCGATTATCGAGGTCTGTTTGGTTTTTGAGCTTTGGGGTAGATTCGTATAGTGATTTATGACTTGTGTGTAAAATTTAGAGTCATTCCGAGTTGTTTGGACGTGGTTCAGCGTAATCGGCGTATTTTGAAAGTTAGAAGTTTGGAAAGTTCAATAAGTTTGAAATAAGGTTCAATTTGTGGTTTCAATGTTCCCTTGTGTAATTTGAGACCTCGAGTAATTTTTCATCATATTTTAGACTTGTTGGTATGTTCAGGCGGGGTCCCGAAGGGCTCGGGTGGGTTTGAACCACCCAGAGGAAAATTGCAGATGGTTGGCAGCTGTTGAACTGGTGCATTGCTCCTACATGAAATTGGTCATACCTGCAAAGCCGCAGGTGCGTGATATTGGCCGCGATGCGAGTTGCAGCGGCAGGAGGTAGTACCGCAGATGCGGAAATTGGTTGCTGATGTGCGACCGCATCTGTGGGATTTTTCGCGCATTTGCACAGTAGAGGAGATCGTATATGCGGTAATGTTTCCCCGCAACTATGATGGTTGGCTTTGTGAATCAAGTCGCACATCCGGATAATGTTCAGCACCTATGGAGCTGCAGATGCAACTAAGTGGTCCACAGGTGCGAGGGAGCTGTAATAGAGGGCTTTTAATTCTCTATTTCTGTCATAATTATCATATTTTGAGATATGGAGTTCGGATAGAGACAATTGTTTAGACGATTTTTACCCACGTGGATTAAGTAAGTATCCCTAATCTAAATTTGATTATTATTCATGATTCTATCTTCGATTTTGGTATTTAATTGACGAATCTAAAGAAGAAATTGGGATTTTTATAAGAAATTTTGAAAAGTGAATAAATGAGATTTGAATCCCGATTCGGAATCGGAATTGAATAAAACTTTTATGGTTGGACTCGTATTCAAATGGGTTGTCGAAATTGTGAGTATTATCGGGTTCCGGAAAGTGGTCCGCATTGAATTTTTGGTTGACTTTATTAAATTGATTAAAGAACGTGTCTTTTTGCAACGTTGTTATTTCCATTGGCATTATCTAACACCGAGGTGTGTTAATTGATTAGGTTTGATCCATTCGGAGGCCGATTTAAGAGGCAATGTATTCTTGGAGTATTGATTCTCACTCGTTTGAGGTAAGTATCTTGTCTAGGCTTGACTTGAGGGTATTTTTCCGTATGTTATGATGCTTATTATATATTAGGATTGACGCATATATGAGGTAACGAGCGTATATACATGCACCATGGTTATTTATGATCCGGGTAGACCTTAGGCTATTATATGCCTTGTTTTACTATCATGCATCTTTGATACCGTATTCCCTTCACTTATATAATTATGTGAGCTATTATTCATCCTAGAAATAATGTCTATGATATTTGCTTATCTGTTTGCGACATGATAGGACTATTTTTGCTATGTTAAGTTATTTTCCTTAGCCGTAGTCATATTTTTCAATTATGATATTATATTCGCATGTTATGTCTCTGTCTCTGTGTACTCTTTATATGTTATCTCAGATGTTGATAGACACTGATTTGAGTTGAGTCATGGTACGTTGGTATATTCTATGCGGTATGTTGATTATGATACCATGAGATGTTGACATATTGAGACTTGAGGAGATTGGTGATTGATTTTGGACCATAAATCCATATTGAGCAAATTGATGACTGATCTTGGCCATAAAGCCATGTTGATATCGATATTGAGGTGACGATTGCATTAAGGCTCCTCATATTGGACTGGGTGATATTGATTGTTGACTTTCGATCTTAACAACGCTTGGGTTTGGATCTGCCCCTCCGGAGTCAGATGATAACCCATGGTACTTTGGGTCCTGTGAGTGCAGGCACATGAGATATGCTTAGTGAGGGACTTATGTCATGCATTCGTACAATGATGAATGTGTGTTTGTGATGATCCAGGGGTATGTATTATCCTAAGCATTGTGAGAGTGTTGAGAGCATGATTAAGGGGTACTTGTACCAGGCACTATGAGCATGCTGAGATTGTGTATACTTAATGATCAAATTGTGATATTGTTGATTTTGTCATGTATATTTAACATGCAGGCATAGAGTTGTATTTTTCTTATACTAATTGTTATTTGATATCTCCACTTGATGCATAAAGCTTGAAATCATAGTTTACCTTGATAAATCCCCTTTTAAGTGATTTTTATGAAAAACTTTGTGTCTTGACTGATATACCTGAAAAGCATGCATATTTCTCCTCTTATTGTGTTAGAGTTGAGCCTGTTATTATTTGAGTTATTTTTCCTTATATATCATATTATGTTGTTATTGTTGTTGTTGGCTGTTGAAAGTGAGCATCGGACTTTGCCAACCTCGCCACTGCTTTCTTCGAGGTTAGGCTTGCTACTTACTGAATACATGGGGTCGATTGTACTAATACTATACTTTACACTTCATGTGCAGATCCAGGTATCGCTGATAGTAATGGTTGTTTATTCGAATTTGCTTGGAGATTTGGAGGTAGCATTGTTGTTCCGTTGAGCCCTTGAAGTCCCCTACTTTATCTTATGTTATTATTGTTTAGTCTTTTAGACAGTATTGTATTTGTTCAGACTTTGTATTTAGTATTCTATAAAGCTCATGCACTCGGTGACACCAGGTTTTGGGTTTTGGGTGGTTTCAATTGTATTGTCATTATGACTTCAGTTATTTATGTTATTCTGTTATTAGAGATTATTTATTATTGTTTTTGAAGTTTAATTCTGCATATCGATTCTTGACTTGCTTAGCAAACAATGTTAGACGCCATCATGGCTCCAGTGGAACTTTAGGTCCTGACATCATGCCATGACCATTGTTCTTAATACGACAAACCAAATGACCCCGCTCATACTGGTGATTCTTCAATACTCAGACCAAAAAAATAAGAGTTAATTCCCTAAAACCACCATAAACTATTACGTTTTATCAGTTTCCTACTTAAACTATCTGGTGTCCCCAAACCTCCATGAAATATATCTCTCTAGTTATTACAGTTGTGTATGATGTACGCTCCTAATTAACTTTAAAATGTGCCAAGTTTATGACACATTGCTAATTAATTAAGCCTTATCTAATTACAGCTTAATTAAAGATCTAAGCTAATAATCAAAATTTAAAAAATGGGTAAAAGCCTTTGTTCTTCCATCTCCTTCGACTGCGGTTACCCTTTTTATGAATTTGGATTCTCGCTATTAAACCTCAATTCAATCTCCTTTTTTCCTCATTAGCCTTCGATTTCACAGTGAAATTTGATTTAGTACGAAATTTGGGATTAAGAAAACTAGGGTTTGACAAGAAAGAGAAATTATGGAGAAATGAATACGAAAACATTAGGAAAAAAGGTCATCTCATAAGAAATAAGAGGAGAAAATTCAGATGGAACCCATAAGATGAAAGGAAGAAGAAAGGTAAAAAAAAAATGAAGAACTAAGGTGTGAAAACAAAATCCAAGAATATAAAGAAAGTTGAAGGGAAAAAGAAATTGAATTTTATAATATTAATTAACCGTTAGAGTATGCCAGGTGGAGCAATTTTATGGATAATTTCATCTTTCACGCGCATTTAAACAAGTTATCTCATATATTTTTTTTAAAATAATCAACGAGGGGTTTTTTAATAACTAAAGAGATATTATTCGGGAGGGTTTTGTAGCCACCGGATAGTTCAAGTTAAAATCTAACAAAAACATGAACGTTTAAGAAGATTTTAGGGTATTAACTCAACGAACAAGTATTTCTAGCTCCTTTGACATTTTAGGTCAAACTTAAGTTTGGTCATGCATTTTAAAACATATCAAATATCCACAATTAAATACCTAAAACTTAAACTTCTAGTTCTAAAATCCAAAATAATACTATAACTCAATGTTCCAAAAATTTCCCACGCACAGTACGACAAAGTACAGAAGAATTAATAAAACTAAAAGATATTATGATCAGACTCTATTTGCTCCTATCCAATCTTTTCGAAGTACTGGTATAACATTACTTTGGTCCATTCGTTGTATCTTTCCACGAAGTGATTTCTTTCCTTAATTCTATTATATTATATGGAGGATCAGGGAAAGAAAAAGGAGAACAATAAGTATTGAACCGCACCAATTTTGTGGGAGACTCCCATAGACAACCACTAGACTGCAAGTCTTGGTGGTCAACGAAGTGAACCCACTAGACTGTAACTCTTGGCATGTCGGACCCTCTGGAAATGTTCAGGGCCGGTAAAGTAAAAAAAACAGCTAGCTTTTTAAGTGTAGCTAGTCGTCAAATGTTGAAGCAGCCCGTAAAGGTAATTGAAAGGTAGACACGGCAAGAGATGTTTCTAAAATTGGGAAAGGTAATAAGATTAAACACTATCATCATTTTTCTATGAGATCAAGGGTAGCATGATACAAAGAAGCTCAACACCTATACCATCAAGGGATACCGGGAAAAAAAGAAAGAAAAAAGAACATGGCGGCTCATCTACTATTCTTACAATAACTTATCTTTAATCCTTGTAATTGTTTCTGCTTCTATTTTTGGATCCATCCTGCAGCAAGACCTGCAGCAAACTGATATTGAAGGTTAATGCTCCCAAAAATTTTAGTGACACAATGCAGAACACTAAGCTAACCCATAAATAAAGCCAACCTTAAACAGATGTACAAACTTGAAGGCAGTTACCCCCTAATAATAAAAACAAATTAGAACTCACTGCATAATGAAATTGATCGAGTTGAACACAAATACCATTACTGACAATAGAATCAACAGCATGCTGCTTGCAAACCTGTTCAACTAATAATTTTCGACCCACTCACATCACTTGATGGCAAAACATGAATGGACACTTCCGGTAACACGAATAACATTTTCACTTCTCAATTGAATGACCTGGGGCCAGAAGCCTAATGTTTACCATTTCCCAGCCACTTAACTAGGCCGGTCCTAACAACTATAAAATCATTGGATCAAGACCACAGTTGTAGTTCAATCAAACTAGACAACAGATCCTTTTCTCCTTTACTTTTCCTCAATTGGGTACACCAAACCCCCCTCCCCCCGCAACCCTCCCACCAAAGGAAGAATCATTAAGTTATTGAATTAAGGAAATGATATGTTTAGATAATGAGGAAAAGAGTACAAACCCATGATCAGCGTCTAGTTCTAGGCTTGCAGCGAAACTCAGCTAAGAGTGCTATATGATCAGACGACCACTCTGGAGAAGGAAGTGCAGTGTCTTTTCTCAAGCTTTCTTCATCCAAGAGCTCCAATAAAGATTCAACAGTTAATGAGTCGGCTGAAAGAACAACCATCACACATATTAGCCTTCATGACACATTCAACAACCATCACACATATTAGCCTTCATGACACATTCCTTTAAAGACATACAAATACTGCATCATCCAAATATTTTTATGATGAAAACATCAGTAACAAATACATTGTCAACTCAATTGGAGAGAACTTTCCGCTATACCTGAGTAGAATATATAATCATGAGTGCCAATAAAATCTCTGGTGCAGTTTGTAAACAAGGGCTCATTGGTATTAGGATCCATCCTCCTCCTTTGCTGCTCTAGTCCAAGTCCCACCCCCATTCTGGCAAAGGATGAATAAGCACTAACCTACAGAGAAGGATGCCACAACAAAAGAAATGTTTTAATATATCTTGCAGAGCTTAATACAGAATTTAGTTGCTTCAGTTTTGCTCTTGGAAACAGAAGAGAATTTGGAGGAAACATATCGACACTGGAAAAGGTGGATGTGGAGATTGAAAAGCAAAAGAGACAGTGGCAGAGAAGCAGGAACGGTAATGGAAGCCTTCCAAAAGTTATTGAGGTTTTACCAATGGCAGCTGGTGTGTTAACTTTGTAGGTGGACGCAAAATACCAAGAGGATCCACTGCTAAATCTGGATGCATTGGATCAACTTTCCCCAAAGCAAGAAGTGTATGAGGAGCACTGCATTATAACAACTTCACATCAGCATGGGAATTTTCCAGCCTGTTATTTCTATGAAGTGGGGAGGGCTTGGGGGAACAGCATCAACTGTCCCAATAAAGAGAATTCAAGAAGCAACTGACCTTCCAGGTACCGAGTTAAAATCACCACATACCAGCATTGGGATGTCAGCACTGGCAGCAATTTTTTCAAGTCCTTTAAGAAGTGTGTGAACCTGAGAAGTAAAACAAATTAGCCAATGAGTTGCGAACCAAAAAAGAATGGAAAGACCTATAAGTAATGTATTGAATAGCAACCTGCCAAAGCTTGACATCCCTTAATTCTTGCTGAACGTTTACATGTGTATTGGCCTGCATACAGAAATGGAAGGAGTAATTTCATTAGATGCATCAGCTGGATAAAAGATTATGATCTACATTCATTTAAGCCATCCCAGGAATATAAAATTCTATGATGTATCGTTGACATTCCACTAGAGGTACTTATCAGTGTTACCGACTTTATTAACGAAAAGAAAAACTCAAGCAGGAAAATATTCATCACGGCATGGCCACAAATATTAACAAGTCAATCAGATGCGTAACTTGTTCACTGAACATATTGGAAATGGCATTCTTCTTCTATGGTAGATATGTGAAAGGAGCTGAATTAGAATTAATATTCTTTAAAGGGAACAAGATCTAAAAGGGCCTACTATTATCCAAGCATCTGTTCCAAACTGCCTATCCGATATCAGAAAATCATATATTCTTTTTCAACGCATTTCAATTGTACATAGAATGCAGCAACCAAGGGCAAAAACTTAAGTTGCTCGGACACGAGTGCGGGTGTCCGACACAGGTGCGGATCTAGAGGCCGGATCCTTTGAGATGTAAATTCTAAGATTCAGGAATACGGATCCTAGTACGGATGCGGGGATCCGGCTAAAAATAACTCAAAAAAATAAAACTATAAAGATATCTCTAAATTATGAAAACTTTTGTGGAATACTTACATATAGCTTGTAAAGTGTGGATTTCTTTTTTATTCTCAAGTTGTAGATAAGTAAAGGATTGATTTCCTAGATAAGATATGCTTTTTTTTTCAAATTTACCCTAGTTTTGGTTCTGATTTCGGGAATCAAATTGTATCTCGTCTCGAATTTTTCCATCCGTCGTGGTCAAACCCAAAATTGTTTGACTAAAGCCGGTACAGATCCCATACTAGTGTCATGTCGACACAGGTGTTGAACCTAAACTGCCGTGTCGGAGCAACTTAGGCAAAAACAAGAAGAAAATTGGGTGAGATAACATAGCAAGTTTTAATTTAGAGAACCAGAACCACTGGTTGAACAGGTTGCGCAGCTGCAAGTTAACACAGCATGAGGCCTAGCCCTACTAGAGTTTTTCATAATATACGAATGAAGAGTCCTTTAAACATATTCTAAAATGAGTTTGCACCAGAGACATGAGAAACTGTAAGGAAGCTATTTCACAAAAGTGATTGGGCGGCTTTGTATAATAGCCCACGTACTGTTGGCGGTTCAACTCGAAATGGAGTTCGTTGTGAAGCTTGCCTTAAGAAAATCCCACATCGGAATGAGGAGAACAACATTAGATGCATATAAGGGCAAGTTCAGGGTTCAACCGCTGAGGCACCTTTTGGTTAAAGCCCAAGGAGAAACAACCATGAGGCCTAAAGGTTGGGCCAAAGCGAACAATACCTCGGTTGCTGGGCCTGGGCCGTTACACTTAGGTTGCCTCAAAGTCCACATTAATTTTGATAGTTCATCTTTAACCAACTTTCTTCAAGCTTAGGTTCTAAAAGATTATACACCAAACGCTTTCTCATCTTTCTTCAGCTTATGACAATTTTAATCGCAAATAATATTTATAAAAAGGGAATAAAGCACTTGAAATCCCAAAATGGATTACTAAAATTAGAGGACACAAATATACAGCAGTTGAGAAACCTTAAGCTACCTCAGCCAAAAAAATATAATGAAGACAAAGGGGTAGCGAAATGTCATAGGAGTTAAATGACACGGACTTTTCACCAACCTATCATAGCATAGTGCATTATATCTACAGCCAATCAAGCAGACACCAAAAATGGTGCCCAACTCAGTACATGAAACCTTCTAAATCAAAAACATGCTTTAACCTAAAAACTCCATTAACAAATAACCATTTTTAGAGATATAAATGCTTCACAAATAACCTTTTTCTATATGGGTCCAATTTCTACATCCTGCTCACATTTTTCCAGGTCAGACTTCAGCATTACACTTCCTTGTGACAATTTTATTGACTAAAGGGAAAAGAATTTAGTGGATTTGATATGGTATGTACAATCAGCTAATGATTTTGTCTGCGCATTGTACTAGGCTCACAACATAAATGTATGTGGGACATTGGACATTTAGGCATCCCTGAATTTTCTTTAGCTAATGCATGGAGCAAGAGCAGTGCATGCTTAGCAGTAAGAAAATCCATCAAACAAACAACCTGAATTGTACAAACAAAAGATGTCAACAACTAAAAAGAAGAGCAAAAGTCACTTGAAATGATAGATAAATTGGAGTTGCCAGCATAGTATGGGGCTATGAGAAGACAAGTCCTTTATTTCAGAGAGAAATAAACTGAACATTTCAGTGCTAAAGAAGAAGATGAAATAAAAAATCAGACTCCTTACCACACAAACTAGTTGACGCTTCCCAGGGTTGTCAACCCCCTGGTTACTGAACTTTGCTTCCAAAACCACTATAAGTGCAACATTATCCTATTAAAGAGAAGTCGTCAGAGATAATAGGCCAGTTCTGAATTTAAATTCAGACAGTCCAAAGATAAACCATAGAAAAATTCAGGAAGATACCTTAACCAAACGATTTAATGCAGTCTTCTTTTGGGCAATGGGAACCACAGCATCAGTCAAAGATTGTGCAGCTTTATTGAACTCGACCTGCAAATGAAGCATGTGATTATTATTTGTTATGAAACAAGTGCAACATTTCTACTATAAAAAAATAAAGGCCTTCTCCACTCATCGTACCTCATATTTTTTAACATGTGAGAATCTATCTCGGCGGAAAAATGTAGCACAGCCATCAATATTGTTAATACTCCCAATAAACACCTGCACATGAGAAGAGTAGGTTGGTTTAAAAATTCAAAAAACTCGCAAATGCAAAACTTACATTGAGCAGAACGAACCTCTGCTGTTTTTCTTTTAAACAGAGCTTGATAACCGTGTTTATCCAGCTCAGGAGCAAAGAATTCCTCAAAATGATTACTTTGAACCTGAAAATGGAAGCATACAGCAATGACACAAAAGTATTTTCCTCCTTTTCTTAGGTACTTCCTATATTCCACAATTTTTTTTGAGATAGGTAACATGTCTATATTCCACAAAATTATAATGGAAAGTACCCTTATATATTTTTAAATGAAAAGTAACCTTGTATTTTAATTTATTTAAGAATATAAAACACTTAACTGATGAGAGAAGCTGCCTCTTTTTTTTTTTTGAGAATAATGAGAAGCTGCCTTTAGTAGCCAATCAAGTTCAAAAAAGCAAAATTATCATTTCATTGAGGGAAGAAAATGAGAATCTTTTTGAGTAAAGAGCAAATTAGGAAAATTACCCATCACAAGATACTGAAATTAGTTTGACCTTTACAGAACTTGTAAAAACAACCCATTCTTAGAAATGAAATTCCCAATATTAGATATTACTCCCTACCTCTTGAAGACAAACAATGTCTGCACGGTAGCCCACTATTTCACGCAATAGATTTTGTCTACGATATGTCCAAGCAAGAGCCCAAGAGGGGCAATAACTGTATAATTCGCTTGTCGCATATGCTTCAGACAGAATATTGTAGGAGAGCACAGTGAAAGTTCCTGAAGAAGACAATCGACCATCTAAATCCAGATGTCCGGGAATATCAACTCCACTAACGGAAAACATGCGACGTGGAGTTGGACATGGAGCTGGAATCACCCGGGACGTCAATATGGTACTAGCAGGTCCAACAGGTAATTTTGTTTCTGCATCTACAACAACACATTCAAATTTAAGTGCGTGACCAATATCATCTGCGGTTGGTGTATATGTTTTAGACCGTCCAACTTCAAACCAGGTTTCGCCGCCATTTCTCTGGGTTACTGCTGCAGGGTATAAAGGTGCGGTTCCATTTGCCAAGCTGCCACTTGATTGCGAAGAAGTCAAGCTTGAATTTATAACACCGGATCCAGTACTATTAAATCGTCCAAATATTTCTTCCTCCTCATTTCCATTTTCATTCACAGCACTAGCGGCACGTTCATGCAGAACACGATGATGTTGCCATGCATCTGAGAAACATTTAGGTGAGCAATGGTAACTCTTAGCGACAGGGATTTTGGCCTTCACACACCCAAGGCACTGCAATGTGGCTTGCTCAGATGGATGGATACTACAGATGGCGACTTTCTTATCACTTTGTATACGATACCTGCAAAAGAACCCATCGTATAGAAGTAGTAAACCACAGGAACAACAAAGAATATATTGTCCCAAAAGATGAAGTGGTATAGAGCTTCTTAGTTGCCAATAAAATTAAACTACGTAGTCCCAATAGCTAACCAAGTACACCCTCTCATGACTAACAAATATTGCTATCCTTGCACCACAAAGGAACAAACATTTTGACTGACAGTTACCAATGGAGAAAGTGCTAAATTTAATGTGCCTAACAAGAGGTGCTCCAGTCCAACAAACTCCGCCAACTTGCTACAATTATCATACATCAAGCATAAATAACAAAACTGGTGAAGCAATCGCAGGTGCCAAATTGTGCCCACTGGGTTTATTGCTGAAAGCATTTTAGGATTTCCTTTCACAAATAGACTACTAGATATTAAATGATTCCTAACTGATGAAAAATATCTAGATTAATTACATAATATAAATCTTAAACAACAGGTCGGTATCAAATCACTGCATGCAAACTGGCATAGACATGCTAAAAGCCGACTGGTCTCATTGCACCCTCGCACTCTGTCGAGTAAATGTTAATGTTTTTACACATCAAGACAAAGCTGGCTGTGGAACAGATAGCTCAATAATAACTGCACCTAGTAGCATTTTGTTTCTTTAACAGCTCACGTATAGCACTTATTTTTCTTCAATTCGCATATGGTCCACTTCACTGAATGCTAGTGCTTCAAGCAACAGTTACCAAGAGATTTGGACCACAACAAGTTAAAAACGTATAGACCATAAAACACATGTACTTGCTATAAATTTCTAACAAACGAGATACAAGATATATGGGGTATCAGGAAATCAACTAAAACACCTAGGATGATTGACTATTAACATTTTAATACAGCTACAGAAGTTGTGAAATTGGGATATTTGATAGACAACCAACAAGATCCAGATGGGCGTCTTCTCTAAAGTTAAGGTAATACCATGAGGAAAAAATATTAGAAAATGAATTGTGAGTGTTTAGTGAGCTCGTATTGATGCTGAGTAAATAATGACAACCCTACTGCAGTTAGATCCTTTATCTGACATAATCAATTACCTCACCTTCCAATACATAGATTTCTTCCACGTCCAATTAAGGACAAACGTTTAGTAAGAACGAGAAATATCCACAGTTGTTATATCTTGCTAACATACTCTCTCTGGCCCTTTTTAGTTTGTCCCAAAAAGAATGACACATTTCTCTCTTTGAAAATTATTTAATCTTAGCATCCTCATTTTACCCTTAATGACTACTTAGACCCACTTTATATAAAAGTTCATTCTTTTTTTTAACGAGAGAAAACGAAAAGACATATGAAACTCTCACCACCACTAAAATGAGCTTCATCATAACTCTCACCACCACTATAATTTAGGCACTTTGCATATACAGTCAAACCTCTCTATAACAGCCTCGTTTGTTCCGAATATTTTGGATGTTATAGCGAAGTGCTATTATAGAGAACATATATTATAACATAACATAAAAATGGTTCCGAAAAAGCTTGGCTTTTATAGTGAAGTGTTGTTTGGCTTACACATCAAAATTCTTCGTTAATTTCTTAAATTTCGTGCCCTTGAAAACATCTTCACATAAGATGGAGCGGAGGGAGCAAATTCTCAATGAGCAGACTTGATCTTTACTATATCTAATGCCTTTGAAGTTAGTGACTTGTGCTAAATTTAATGTCTTTCTATCAAAGGGAAAATAATTGAAAATAGCAAAGCAAAACTTGAATTAGAATCTTCTTCCATAAGACCATACACATGAAGCTCCAATGGGTAAAACGCACTGCAGCACAACGTTTTAAAGTTTCATTAAGCTATGTGATTTAGAAAATATGCCATGACAGCTTTGTCCTCTTCAAAAATCAATGATCTACACTCATTAGTTTGTGAAGCAAACTGTACCTTATAGCTCATAAATGGAGCTTAGACTTTGATAACATTTATCATGGTATTTTAATCATATATTAGGACAGAAAACGAATCCAAGCTGCACTTTCAGATCATACTTCCTGCACTTGAAGGAGAGTGGCGGCAGGGATTTTAGACACATAACCTTTTTCTTTAAAGGCAGGGGCCACTGTACGGATAAGAAAGCCTCAACCTACATATTTCTTTTTGCCAAAAGTATACAGCTTTCAGTTCACTCACTTAACCATCTCCCCACCCCCACCCTCAAAAGAAAAATGCCATTCCACACCAAGTGAAACGCAAATCCATAAAAAGATTAGGAGACCCTAGAACAGCTTGCTATTTCCAACTATATCACATATTCAGATCAATTCAAACAATTAGTATTCCACTTACTAGCTACAAATCCTCAAACACTAACACACTAAACAGTACAGAATACAAAATGCTAAAGCAGATATGCCACAAAGTAACCCTTTTTCAGACAAAGCAGTAGCCGAAAAATTCAAATCACAAGGCAAAAAGTACAGTGAAATTAATACAGAGTTTAGGCTCCGTACTAATTAGGCAATTCATAATTGTAGGTAAATATCGTGATAAGCATTAAGTGACAATCTGGTACAAATGCTTATCACCTACTATGAAAGGTCAAAAGTTAGATTTTTACACTGTTAGTGTATATAACTTAAATCCATACACAATGCAAAAAATAAAGCAACTGACCACTTGTATCTCAAGAAATAGCCGTCAATAGGGGCAGACTCAGGGACATCCTCAGAAATGACTTCCTTATTTGGACGACGTAAAAGCACATAAGGAGTGAGCTCACAGCCTACGATCGGAATATCGGACGGGAGATGCACCCGTAACACACTCAGCATTCTCGTAGCTCACAAAGTAGGGCCCACTCTTCTCTTCTCAAATTTACTACACAACCAAATTCAACAAAAGTTAGTGTGCGTGGGCCGACATATGGCGGATCCGCCATCACCTGCCTTCGGCACCAATCGCCAGCCTTGCTTGCCGCTCTACTCCGTTAATTAAAACAACCTAACAAATTCAACAAAAACCCTAGGAATTTTGAATTAAGAAATGTTAAATTCAGAGGGAAAGAATTGAAAAATCGAATCAAATGCGGAGTTGAGAGATTTGGGAGAAGCAGATCGGTCGAAGAGTTAAGAGGGAAAGTTCAATTTTGATTAGAGAGAGAGAGAGATTTAGAGAGAAAAAGGGGGGGAATCGATTGATTGGTGAGTTAGGGTTTTACAGAGAGAAGAAAGAGGGGTCGTAGCGGAGCTGAAGAGAGTCGTCTGAACCTGCTAATTCCAACACAAATATATACGTACATACTTTATCAAAGAAAACGAAATATATTAGTGTCTGTAATTCAGTATATAGTGTGTGTTGTGCGTGTATATATTATCACCATTATATGGCATTGAAATCATCCAAATTGATAGAATCAAACTTAATCTAATGGATTGTTATGCTCTTTTGAAAAAATATGTTTAGGTACAAGTGTGTAATAATAAAGATAGCTTATTTTCTTATTTAAAAGAGCTACATGAAAATAACAAATGCAAGTTAATAAAGAAAGTTGATTTGGTATAAAAAATGTTTTAAATAAAAAAATAAAATTACAAAGTAACATTTTAGACTTTGGACCTTATAAAATACTATACTTAACAAGTTTCTCGTGACCCGTCATTTTATCCATTAATGTTCATTAGAGAGTGTGCTCAAGAGGAATTGCTAGGAAGACCTCCTCAAAATTCGATTAAAGAAAATGACCTTTATTTTTTTTTCTTACTTATTTTTTGGTCCAAAAATTGCTAACACATGGTTTAATGGTTTAAGGGTGGTCCGGGGGGGTCAACTTAATATTATCAAAACTTGGGAGTTAGCTACTAGAGTTAGAAAAACATTATTTTGCAGTACACACTCTCTCTCCCTCCCTCCTCAAGAACATCACCATAGACCCACCCCCAGGTCGATTTTGGTATATCAAACGTTGATTTCGGACCGAAAGCAGGCCGTGATTAACAATCTAGTGTATTATATGATTTTTTACGACTTTAATAATTTTTAGCTAACTTCAAATTCATCTTTTATTTTTGCTTAGAAGTGTGATTTTGGGTTTAAAGAATGGGTTGTTTGAAGTGAAATGTATGTGTTGTTGCTATATGTAGTTGGTTTTGTAAAACCAGATGTTCTATAGCAAGGATGGATATTAGTCTCAGTTAATCTACTTCGGGGCTCTGTATTTTTAACTACCGTAGTTGTCGCGATCTATGTTCTATAATAAACCTATGGTCAATTATTGTCTATTTTTAGCTGCTCGCCGGAACTGTAGTTTTATTGATTGTAGCATGCGTGATTTGTGAATTTAGCTCTATAATTCAATACATTTCATTTACCTTACCTCTAATGTTACACCATGTGCGTCCCAAGGTGACGTAATGAATATGAAACTTGTTAATCATGATTTAAATAATTTTAAAGTCATAATATGGCTATATATGATGTTTGGATAGAAAATATGAAATTTGGAAAAGATCGGATTAAAGTTACGGAAACACCGACTAAAGATTTGCCTTGTAACAAAGCTTTTTGAAAAATAAATTTCGTGTACTATATGAGGTCTTTTGGGGACATATTATATACCAAATTGAAGGTCTTGGAATATAGTTTCCAAAGAACTTAACCGTTTATTCATACGATACCCGGATAATAAGTTATAAGCGTTGAAAGAAGGGTCAATCATAGGGTGCCAAGTAGCACCTTTTTGACTTTTAAAAGAAAAGGGATATTTACATCCCATCTCGTCTCTTTCTCCATTTTTCCATAGAGCACGCCCAAATAACACCCCTAACCTTACCCTTATGCTCTCTACAAGAGCTTCAAATAAGATTATTATTCCGGGCAGGAAATCAAGAAACGATAACATTAAAACGATCCCTACGACGTAAGTATTGCTATATCGCCTCTCCTTTTCTTTATAGTTAAGAAAATGTGTACTTTCTGTATTTAAGTGTTTAAATATCAAGTAATGTTGATAAATTTATTTCCTAATAGTTAGAACTCACGGGACGGTGATCGGAAGCCGTGAGTTCGAGTTATTTGACTTGTAGTGGACTGTTTTGTGGGCTGTTTCGTGTTGCCTTTGGGCTGTATATTTTTCTATTATTTAATGGAGTTTTGGAGGACAAATGGTGTGGAGAAACATCACATAATGACGGAATGGTGGGCTGGTCGTTCGTCATTATATTTTTTTAAGTTGTTTGACACTACTTTGGTTGTCATTTTATGTATGAAGTGATTAGGGTGTGTGAGTTGTTTTGTGGTATATTATGATGGAGATGAGGTTGGAAAATGATGCTTACATTTTGTTATTATTTTATTCTTGTTATTGTTGGTATATGGTATTGGAGGAGGGCCTAGTTACATGGGAGATGCTGCCCAAATTTACGTAAACGAGCTACTAGTTTAAGTTGAGGACTTAGCCTTTACTCAACACTGATTTTGAATCTCCTTATGATGTGGTAGATTGAATTGAGTTGTTTGAAGAATTTATTGGAAGGTATTAAGGACTCAACGGAGTTAAGGTATGTTAAGGCTATCCTTTCTTTCCTTTTTGGCATGATCCATATGATGCAAGAAATGAGCAAGTACGCAACTTTCACAAATAATTCTATTCCTGGAGGTACTAGGGTTGCCTATCTTCTTGACTCCCCATGTGTCCTACTATCATATCGTCTTTTCATGGGTCTTATGATATTCTGAGAGATCTTATTGACTTACTTCATTATGCATTGCATCCATTTATACATGTACATTGACCCATGACCAGATGGCGTTATATACGCATATATTATATGTATATGGGGTATGGGAAAAGGTTATGGCGTTATATACGCACCACCACCTGATCAGCTGGTATACGTTGATGATTTGCCCGCGATGGCCGATATGATAAGATGGGATGCCCTCAGAGTCTTGATGGCATATAGCTATGCATGTATGACATTTATACGCATATGCATGCCATTATAATATTAAATGCTTCATAGAGCTATTCAGACTTACATGTCGAGTCTTTTACTTCATGTTTCTCTCATGTCTATGATTTACTGGTTTTTATTCCTTACATACTCGGTACATTATTTGTACTGACGTCTCTTTTGCCTGGGGATACTGCGTTTCATGCCCGCAGGTCCCGATAGACAGGTTGAGAGTTCTCCTAGTAGGTTATCAGCTCAGCAGAAGGTGTTTTTGCACTCCACTTGCTCTGACGTTGTCTATTTGGTCAGTATGATTTGAATATGTATTATTTGGTATGACGGGGCTCTGTCCCAACCTTTATGATATTTATGTACTCTTAGAGGCTTGCAGACAAATGTCATGTATGCAGATACTGGTACAGCCTTATAGGCCAATACATCATATGTATAAGTCGGTATATCAAGTTGGGTCACCCTATATTGAGTATTTCCTCATGTATTATTCTACTTATCTCACGACTGCCTCTCCCGCTCAATTACCTATGATAATATGATACGAAAGATACGTTACGTTGGTACTCGGTTGAGTAAGGTACTGGTGCCCGTCGCAACCCATCAGTTTGGGTCGTGACATCTAATTCTGGGATTTATATCCCAAATAGTTGTTTAAAGAGGAGACCATCATAATAGAATCAACATAACTATACACTCATTCATCTCTAGCCTTGTATGTTCCAAGTTTATATTTCGAATTATTAACTATGACATTGGTCTTTTGCTTTTTTGAACTGTGACATTTGTTGTTTTGGAATTTTGAACTATCACATTGTCACGATCCAAATCTCACCATAGGCTGTGATGGCGCCAAACGCTGCCGTTAGACAAGCCAATAATTTAACAACACAAAAATCGGCAGTTCATAATACATATTAACATATTGGTGAAATAATTAAGCGGAATTTCTCTGTTTTTATATAAAACACATTCAATAGTACAATACCGAATGTAGTAACAAAAAATACACCCACGAACAATAGTCTAAACCCCCCAAAATCCGATGTTACAAGTGCATGAACATTTACTAGGATGTACAATACTACTACAACAACAATCTGGAACAAACAATAGACAGAGTGCAGTAAATGAATAGGAAGGTGATTTCGTGTGCTGCGGATCGTAGCATAGATAGCTTCTCACCACAAAGTCTCCTCAACAACTACACCTACGCGCCGGTATGACCACCAAACGTACATGTATCAGTACCTACACAATTAGTGCAGAGTATAGTATGAGTACGTAAATCAATGCGTACCCAATAAATATCTAGCCTAACCTTGAAGAAATAGTGACGAGGGGTCGACATCGACACTTACTAGTGATCCAATAATCAAAATACAATAAAGGTAGACAAATATGGAGCATGGCAAGTAAAAGCAACAAAAACAAATATATGTGCATAACACGATCCTCAATAGAAGAGCAGATACGAATCCTCAAATACCGAATACTACCTCGAATGGGACATGTATATGATCAATAACAAATAAAATGCCAAATCTTAAGTCATGAAAACTCAGAGGTACGCTGACTCTCAATCGAATATTACGCACGACTCTACCGATGTCGTTCGGCCTGATCCATAAAATAATGTACACTGCCGAGGTGGTACGACCCGATCTATGGATGCATCTCATAATATTGTCGAGGTCGTATGTCCTGATCTATAATAGTAGTGCTACGACGTTCAGTCCGATCCCATAGGAATAGTGAAACTTTGACAAATCACTGGCCCCACTCATGAATATATGTGTGAGTTGTGAAATTCAAGAAACTTTCGGATAAATATGTACAACGCGGAAGGAATCCGTAAAAAGGAAGTATAATTTGCGCGACTAATCAAGTAACGCGTCAAGTATCTACAATAGCAAAGTTTGATCTTCCTTGTCATGGGTAAAATATAACTTAAAGCATCTAAACAGGCAAGAATAACTCAATAATACAATTAAAACATGGTGTGAGTCTAAGTCTACCCGAACATAATCAAGAATCTAGCATACGCACAGACTCTCGTCACCTCGTACGTGTGTAGCTCTCATAACATGTAGCATGTAAAAATATAGCACCTATGGGGTAAATTCTCTCTTACAAGGTTAGACAGGAGACTTACCTTGCTCCAAAATTCGATAACCGGCTCCAACGCCTCAAACCAATGCTAAATAATCCGAAACTAGTCAAAGAACGTGCAAACCAATCAAAATATACTCAAAGACTCATAATTTAACAATTAGAAACAAATTCTCAACTACACACGAAAAGTCAACAAAGTCAATCCCCTGGCCCACGTGTCCCGATTCCGAAAAGTCTCGAAGATAAATATTACTCATAGCACCATGAACTCAGATATATAATTTATTCCCAATTCCATGTCCAATTTCGTGGTTAAAACTCAAAAGTACCATTTCTAGATTTTCTTTAAAAATCCCCACAATTTCAACCAATTTTCATGTTTAAATCCATACATAATCCATATATTTAACTCACAACAAGTGAGAATCACTTACCTTATGATAAATGGTGAAAATGGCTCCTCCAAGTCGCCCAAAATCGCCTTAGCAAGAGAGAAATGAGTTAAAATGAGCAAATTCCTGATATGCAAACTTATATTCTGCTCAGGTTCTTTCTTTTCGCGATCGTGGAAGCACCCTCGCGATTGCGAAGGCCAAAACGGCCTCTCCCAGGAAATCCTTCTATGCGAACACGAGGTCCTCTTGTGATCGCGACACATAGCCTGCCAAGCCTACGCAAACGCGAGCTCAGCTTCGCGGACGCGAAAGCCAATCCTTCCAGCCTTAGCAAATACCTCTTCCGCGATCACGAACTCAACCACACGATCTTGATGTGCAACCCTCCAAACCAGGCCAGCCCCACTAACACACCACATTCGCGACCCTCACTATGCGAACACGAAGCACAATCAGATCAACTACCGCGATCGCGAAGAACAAATTCTCCCCTGCTCCACTCAACACTTCGCGATCGTGAGACCTTCTCCGCGATCGTGATGCATAGCCCTGACACCAGAAACCAGCAACTTTAAATCAAAGGGAAATAGTTCAAAACTATCCTGAAACATACCTGAGGCCCTCGGGACCCCGTCCGATCATACGAACAAGTCCCCATACTTTATCCAAATTTATCCAAAGGCTCATGATGGCACCTAGTCTCTACGACTAGATAAGCCTAACAAATAGTAATAACTGAACAGATATAACTAACAAGTTACTGAAAATAACTGAATAATAGAATAATCCTTCCGAAAAACAAAATCTCATAATACACACCCTAAAATCTGTGGAACTGAGTCATAAGCTCTACAGAATACAACTAGAGTACTACTACATCATTGTGCGAAAGAAAATGCAACAGGAAGTAAAAATAGGGAAGGTGACTCCAAGGCCTGCGGATGTGGAGCAGGTATACCTTGAAGTCTCCCAAGCAGCAACAACAACAATCCTCTAACGACCGGCACGAGCAGACGTACCTAGATCTGCACAAAAAGATGTGCAGAAGTATAATATGAGTACACCACAACGGTACCCAGTAAGTATTGAGTCTAACCTCAGTAGAGTATAGACCAGACCATGTAAAGACACCTATTAGGATATAAAATAGACAGTATAAAAAATGTAATATGGATAAGTAACGGAAAGTGAAGAATAACTGATACGGAACAAGATATAGCAAGAAGTAGTACCAGAATTTTACAATAGAAATAACATAAAAAGAAGCAACTAGAGTGCTACAATGATCGTGTACGGACTGCAACTGCTAGAATAATAAAGAATGAAGCAACAAGAAATATTCCTTCCACAACACTTAGCAACATGAAACAACAGCGAGAAGCACAACGAGGTACCACATCGTGTATAATGAAATCAAACCGAGGTACCGCCTCATATAATCAAGAATCACAACCGAGGTACCGCATCTTATTCACATTTCTCAATTTCAATCACAATTTTTCCTTATACCGCCGCGTGAGCCTTACATTTGAAAATAGGTTTTGAAAACAGTTTTTCTGAAATAGCTACACGCACTTTAGCCCACCTTATGACGTCGCGTGGCTTCACGTAGTTCCCCCTACAAGCAACACACACATAGGTACCACCTTATACCGTCGCATGCACATCATCCCAAGCGGCCTTATACTGCCGCATGCACGTCAATATCATATCACAATAGCAATTCGCACCACAAGTGCCCATATATCACGACTTGCCAACAACAACAATATCAATGTTTTCACAACAATAGCCCATGGCTCCACCACAATGTATACAAGAATATCAACAACAATGGATGAAAATGCTCAATAAGATAGATGTGTCAACAATAACCAACATCGCCTCAACGTATTAACGACTTTCACAACTTCAACACAAAATAACTCAACAATGAGAAAATAATGTATAACCACGTTATTAGATAAGACTAACTCACAATAAAGGAAATAATATTCAACAATGAGTCTCAAATAATGGAAATCAACAAGCAAAGGGATAACACGAATAATTAATTCAAACAACGATAATTAACAATGAAGAGATAATATGTAACAATAAATGAGACAACAAGTTCAACTAAAGCATGGGAGCAATTTAGCAAGTAGGATGAAGAACAAATACTAAACAAGTCAACTAATGCATTTAAGGATAGTCTAACACAATTAAGGATAATTTGACTAAGAAAATTTAGAACATAATATGGTATTTCAATTAAAGCATGGAAATAGTCTAAGTAACCTAAATCGGTCAAATATCGCGTATAACCCGTGTACCCACTCGTCACCTTGCGTACACGGATTATACTTAGTACAATTGAATCAAACAATATCAATCCTAAGGGGTAGTTCCCCCACACGAAATTAGGCAAGACACTTGCCTCAATTAGGCCAATTCAACACTCAGAAATAGCTTTTCCCTTAAAATTCTCCATCACATGGCTCAAATCTAACCAAAATTGACTCAATATTATCAAACATTGCTAGGGAATTCAATTACAATAGATAAAGTTAAGATCTTTATACTTTTCCTAAAAAGTCAACAAAAGTTAACCCGTGGCCTGGCCCGATTAAAACCCAGGTCCAATGGTAGATTCCTTCTACCCATGACCCCACGAGTTCATGTATGTGATTGGTTTCAAAATCCGAGTCTAAATCTGACTCTCAAAACTCAATTTCTTATTTTTCAAAAACATGACAAAGTTTCATAAATTTCTACTTTGATTCACATGATTTTGATGTTAAAATCTAAGATATGTTGATGGAATATGATTAGAAATAGATTAGAATCATTTACCCAAGGTTTGTAGGTGAAAATCCCCTCTCCAAATCGTCTCCTACCAAGTCTAGGGTTCAAAACTGTGAGAATGAGTTCAAAAATCCCGTCCCTCAGCTATTTGTCCATTCGCAGATGTTGCATTTGCGACCTGGGGTTTGCAATTACGAACCCCGCAAATGCGAAGAATCACTCGCAAAAGCGAAGACCCTTCCATCTCTGCTGTCATCGTAATTGCGATGAATAGTTCGCAATTGCGAACTTTGGACCTCCGCAAATGTGACAATGTAGATCGCAAATGCGAACAAGCTCAAGCTCTCCCCAGGTGCACTTCACAAATGCGAACACTGGGTTCGCATATGCGAACCCAGCAGGCTTGGCCTACCTTTGCAAATGCGAACTCAAACCTCGCAAATGCGAGATCTAAGGCCTGTGTGGAAAAAACAAGCAACTTTGATCCCAACAACACTCCGCTAAGCGTCCGAAACTCACCTGAGCCCTCGGGGCTCCAAACCAAACATCCACACAAGTCTAAAAACATTATACGAACTCACTCGCGCGATAAAAAATACAAAATAACATCTAAAACTACTAATTGAGCTCTAAAATGCATGAAATTCAAAGGAATTTTCAAGAACTTCTAGAATTACAACTAAGCGCCCGAAACCTATCAAATCAACTCCAAATGACACCAAATTTTGCAAACAAGTTCTAAATGCCATAACGGACCTATTCCAAGTCCCAAAATCAAATTTCGAGTTCGATAGCTAAAAGTCAACCTACGGTCAAACTTTTCAACTTAAAATTACCAAATTTTGGCAAATCAACACAAATCAATCTACGGACTTCCAAAATAAATTCTGGGCATATGCCCAAGTCCAAAATCACGATACAAAGCTATCGGAGTCATAAAAATACAGTTCCGGGGTCATTTTTACAAAAGTCAAAGTTTGGTCAATATTTTCAAATTTAAACTTCTAATTCAAGAATTAAGGGTCCAAATCAACCCGAAAGCTCCCCGGAACGAAACTAATCAACCCCGCAAGTCATAAAAGCATAAACACATATGCGTGAAGCAATAAAAGAGGTAACAAGGCGCAATTATACAAAATGACCGATCGGATCGTTACAGTTGAATGCGCCGGAATCATACTTAGACATTCTGTATTACGACCAAACTTCACACAAAAGTTCCAATCAATTAAATGAACCTATCCAAGGTTTTGGAATACCATCCGAAGTCCGATAACACCAATGTCCACCCCAAGTCAAACTTAGCAAATCTGAAAACCTTTAAAAATGCAAACTTCGATAATAAGCGCCGAATCACTCCCGGACCACCCGATATTCAACCCGAACATATGCCCAGGTCCAAAATCATCTTAAAAACCTATAAAAACCTTCAAATATCGATTCCGAGATTGTTTACTCAAAAGTCCAACCATGGTCAACAGAGGCGAATACAGGAATTCGAGAAGATGGGTGCACTATTACTTCAACGACAAACATGCTTCAAAGATAAACATTCAGTTTCATGATATAAAATTTTACAAAAACAACAACTTGACTAGCAAAAATTATCCAATTCCATTATCTCAAAAATACATCATCAATTTATATTTGTACTCGACGAGCTTTCATATTTTGAAATCGATCCATAATAGCATCATTACTTACAGTTGCAAATACATTATGCTCTATATTGCAAAGTAAACAACCATTCAAAAATTCATCACCAATGCTATTACGTAGATCATTCTTTATGAGCTTCATTGAGGAGACTGCTCTTTCCACGCTTGCCGTAGCAACAGGTAAAATCAACGTCAGCTTCACAAGTAAATACACAAGACACCAAGTTTGATTCAATTTTGTTTTGGCCATCACTATAGCAAGATCCTTAATTCCTTTCAAATTGTGAAACATACTATCATACTTCCGAGCATAGACAATGAAACTATCAATCTGGTAACTGAGATCCCGAAGCTCCCTATCACCAAACTCACTTGAATAATACTCGGCCAACTTCATTATTCTATCTTTGTCAAAATTAGCAAATGAATCAACCGGATTCAAACTAGCCATACCAAGGAGTAAGTCACTAGTCACTATATCAAAATAATAATTGAGCTCTAGAAGTTGGAAAACAATAATAGCATAAAATACTTCCACACGAAAGTGATGTGAATATAAAACATCTGACCTCTTACGCTTCGATCTTGGATAGTTTTCATCCATTTTGGGAATTAAAATACCATGTTTACCACAAAATGAGTAAACCTCATCCATCAAAGACTCCAATTCACTTTCTCCCATTGTTTGCAATCTTGTCTTTGCAAGTTCAAGTAACTCCATAGCATTGACAATATCTTGATCTTTTTTTTGTAGAGATTTATTCAATTCATTTGTAAGAAGCAACATCTTGAACATCAAGTGCAACATAAACACAAATTCAAATTCTTGAATATTATCCAAAAGATTTTTTGCTGCAAATCTATCCAGAGAAAGTAGACAATCCTGTTGCATATCTTTCAGTACATTAACAATTGAAGCAAATATAATCATCAAATTTTCCAAGGTCTTAAAATGAGACCCCCAATGAGTATCACCCGGTCGTTGGAGGCCACGTTCTTGATTTAATCCTTGTCCAGTATAAACTTCTCCATTTTTAAGTAATTCTTCCAACTTCTCTACTTGGTGTTGTCGAAGTAATTCCATGCGTTTAAAAGATGCTCCAATAGTATTCAACAAATTAGTGACAACATCAAAGAAATTATTCACTTCCGAATACTTTTTAGAAAGAGCTACAAGTGTCAATTATAATTGATTAGCGAAGCAGTGAATATAGTATGCAGATGGAGCATCTTGCAAAATTAAAGTCTTTAGGCCATTTATTGTTCCCTGCATATTACTTGCTCCATCATAACCCTGTTCACGTATCTGGGATGAACTTAATGAGTTATCCAAAAGTAAAGAATAAATTGCATCCTTCAATGATTGTACATATGTATCTTTCACATGGACAATGCCCATAAATGTCTCTATCAACTCCCCATTTTTGTTAACATATCTTAAAACTAAGGCCATTTGCTCCTTATGTGAGATGTCCTTTGATTCATCAACCAATATTCCAAAATAATCACCATCTAAATCTTTGATAATAGCTTTAGTGGTTTCTTTAGCACAAGCATCCACAATCTCCTTTTGAATGGTTGGACAAATCATCATATCATTTTTTGAAGCATGACGTGATATCACTTTTCCCACATCCAGATGCTTATCTCCATGAAATTCCAAAAGTTCAAGAAAAAGACCTTTGTATTCGGAATCTTCACTCTCATCATGACTACGAAATGGCAATCCATTTCTTAAGAGAAACCTCACTACATCAATTGAGGCATTTAAGCGCATTCGATAATCACTTTTTACTTTCTCGCTTTGTCTATCAAAAGACGATTGAATTGATGCGTTGATTCGCCAAATCTTGCATTCTATTGAAACATTTATGATGAATACTATTTATTTCACCGACATGTGCTCTATATCTTTCTGAACCCTTATTCCAACCCCTAAAGCCATCTTTTGTAAAAGCATCCCCGGTATGTCCACGACTCTCAAGTTCATTCTTGAATAAATAGTAACACAAACAAAATATAGCATCTGCTTTTATGCTATACTCCAACCATTGAGAATATGAACCTTTAAACCAATCGGGATTGAATTGACGCATTTTGTTTCCAAACTTAGTTTTAGGTAAGTCATGACCAATCGGTTGACAAGGCCCTCTTTGAATAAAATATCTTCTCACTTCATCTCGAATGTTAGGACTATACTGAGAAATGGGTATTCTTTCTTTAGGATCGGTTTCAAGAAATCCCAAACTAAGAACACTATTAATATTTGAAGGAGGGGGAGGAATTGCTTCTCTTTGAACTTCTGGAACTATTTGTGAATTAGCAGATGGTTGACGCGAACTAGAACTTGGTTGGCCATTGTTTAACTTGATCAAGTATCTATCCATTTTGATGTTCAGAAAAATTATTCCTATAAAATTAAATACTCACATTTATTCAATCTTAGACCATATCCAGTTTATAAATTCAAATCAATCTTAATCATAACAAAGAATTCACGAAAAGGGGAATCGTACCCCTTTAGATTTCATTATTCAATAGGGGAATCACTCATTCGCACGCTTTTCGCATTCAAATATAAGAGAATCACGAATCACGAACACTTACAAATTCATAATATAGTAAGGGAATCATACGCCTTCTAACTTACAATAATATAAAATGAAAACATACCAATTCGTCCGCAAAATATGTAATAGTTTATCTTGATCAACTGAATGTCTCTGCAACTCTGCCCAAGTTTCGGACTTTGGAAGCGAGTTTCACAATGTAATCTGCCAAATGACACATAAAAAAAGCATTACACTGCAGGTTAAATAGGATTCCAAAAATTAGATAAACAATGAACCAAACAAATGAGGAAAATAGAAAAAAATTATAAAGATGAAAGGAAATAAATTAACTGAGATTAACAACAAAATATGAAATAAAAAATATACTTGCTTAAGGAGTAAAAAAAACTTGGAAAATCCTTGAGAAAGAGAGCAAATAAGATTGAAGAATCGCTGATAATAGATATTCTAAAATACCATTATGGAATTGCAAGATTATAGCGATGTGAATCGAGAGAAGAAAGATGATCCGGTGATTTGGGGTTTAGAAATAGATTGAGAGAGGGGGGGAGGGGGGAGACACAATTGACTTTTGGGGTTTTGGCGTGAATTGGGATTGGAATTGAGATTGTGATTTGGGGGGAATATTGGATATTTGGGATTAAAAAATTGAAAAGAAATAATACATTGTTGCCACCGTTCAAAACAAATAAAAGAGAGGAGAAAAAATAATAACTAAGTACAAAAATTGACACTTTACTAGTTGACAATAAGGAAACAAATAAAAGGCCCAACTAGTGCACCTTTGACCCATTTTTTACCATGGGGACCAGCAAGTACTTTTATAGATATTAAATGAATTATCTATGTAATAAATCAAATTTTGTGGGATTAGCATAGGGTCACGGGCACCACCATTTGTTAGGCAAATCCGCTTCTGATGGTCAACTCTTCCAACATAAAGCTTCCGAATTGAGAATTATTCTTTCAAATTAACTCCGAACTTCTCGAAAATCAAGGTTTTAAACCGCCGAACGAAATTCTAGAACTTAAAAT
Source organism: Nicotiana otophora (assembly GCA_000715115.1). Lineage (NCBI taxonomy): Eukaryota > Viridiplantae > Streptophyta > Magnoliopsida > Solanales > Solanaceae > Nicotiana > Nicotiana otophora. Next base: position 14,993 of record AWOL01S0072623.1, on the reverse strand, counting down.
GACCGGTCGGGTCGTACATATATTGTTGTTTATCTAAATTTCTCTTTTGCTTTTTCTTAACAGTCTCTATGTTTTTGAACTTTAAAATGAGTTTTTATGAAGTAAAATGCATGTGTTGCTGCTCTTTGTACTTAATTTTAAACTAAATGTTTTATGGAGAGGGTGAATATTGTTCCTTGTTGATCTACAAATCAAGTTGTTTGCTTATTGTAACAACTTGAGTCTATATACATACTGTTTATAATCAACAGTTTTATATATCCACGAAACACTATATTTTATTATTTTACTGCATACGAGTTTATTGACCATCACTTATGTAGTTGGTTATGTTGGTGTGATAAATATGAACACTCTTTGCATCCTTTGAATTAATTAAAAGGATCGATGTAAACACAATCAATTCTATGAGTTGATAAGAAAATCCAGAATCCTAGATAAGTTTGAGTGTTATTGTTAATAAACATCCTTGTTAAATACTTATCGTGTAATAAACATCCTTCTTGGTTGACTATAAATTCACATTCCCATCTCATAGCTATAATCTCTCATAAGTTGCCTAGCAGTTAATTGTAACAACCCGACCGGTCGTTTCGAGAGTTATAACCATGTTTTCCTTATTCCTACTTCTTTTTGGTATTATTCAGCTATATTATATTATATCAGGTTAGTGGGTTCGAGTCCGGAAGGAACTCGGAGTGAAATGAGATACTTAAGTCTCATAATTGAAAAATTGAGTTAGAAAAGTGGACCGGAAATGGAACTATGTGTAAACGATCTCGGATTCGAATTCTGATAATTCCAATAATTTTATATGGTAATTTTGGGCTTAGGAGCATGTCTGGAATATTATTTGGAGGTCCGTAGAGGAATTAGGCTAGAAATGCCGAAAGTTTAATTTTTGAGAAGTTTGACCCGGGGGTTGACTTTTTGATATCGGGGTCGGAATCCGATTCTGAAAATT
>AWOL01S0072616.1:0-30658 GCA_000715115.1 Nicotiana otophora | reverse complement strand
GGACCATTAGGACATGAAATATACAGCAATGATACGACACAAAATTTTGGTTAAAAATAGAGAAAAATACCAAATCAAAATAATAGCAGAAGTCACTAATAACATGAGGAATGAGCATCCATTACACATAAGAATAACAAAAATTAGGAATGGAGCGGATCTTCAAATTTACGCAAGAACTCAATTGTTTAATCATTTGCTAAAAAAAAAAAGCATAATGCAGAGAAGTTTCAAACTAACCTGGTTGAACAAAGAAAACTCGAATAAACCAACTAAAGGCAACGGCAAAACTCGACCGAAGCTCAGCAAAACAAAAACAGCTACGACAGTAATCTTCGACAGCTTTAAAATCTGGACAAGAGTTCCCAAAATCTCAACCCCAAATCTCGATTTTTCTTAGTTTTGAATTTCGGAATCTCTGCTTCTTAGTGAGCGGATTTCTTTTCAATTAATAGAGCTCTGAATTTATAGCTCTGTTAAGTTGAAAAGCGACGAGAATCCGGCCGAAAAATTGAGCAACGGCCAAAGAAGCTAACATGGACACGAACCCGACGGAATATCGAATAGGACCCCGTGCCGACGACAAATCGACCTTCTACGCTTAGACTGGAATACTCGATCAAAGTTCTATTTTCGAAGAAACAAACCCGAAAGGTCGCCGGAGCACCGATTATGAATCTTTATGGGTTTTCTCTATTGCAAGTTTCAGAAGATGAAACTAATCATAAGTGAAAGAAGAAGGATTTTCTGGAGAGGATTGAAAGGTTTGCTTGCTCTAAAGAAGAGAATGATTCTAAAGGACAATGATCCTTCTGCCCGTTTCTTTCTTTTGACTCTATCTATGAAAAAAAAAGAATTAATCCCTCTCAATCTCTATCCCCTTTTCCGTCCGTTTCCCCTCCATGTTCATGTACGTGAGTGCGTGGGTGTTTATATGTGAGTGATTGGAGAATTGGTGGGCGCCGCTGCCTAGGTTCTCAAAGTGGGGAGGGTCTATTTTTTGATCGTTCCCCTCATCTTCTCCCCTCTTTTTTTCTTTTAGGGTTTGGAAAAATCGGTGTTTTAAAGAGAAGGGGGATCCGGTTGGGCCAGGTGGGTCATGGAAATTGGGCTTCTAAAGGGATAGGCTTGACTAAACCAATTTGTGTGGCTAAACTATTATATATATTTTATTCATTAATTGACTAATGACCTAATTAATTGACTAATCTAAGAATGCATGTAGAGTTACTAATGTATATATTTTTTTTGGTATTTTAGTGTTTTATAAATGCAATTGATTATGCAATTAAAATTTAAAAAATGTACAAATTCAAAATATTTTTTGTATTTTCTTTAGGATTTAAAATGCAACTTAAAAAATGCATCAAACATGAATACGTACAAAGCAAACTAAGTAAAAACTAAAAGAAATAATTTAAAGCTATTTCTGGAATCTTTTAGGAGTAATTTTATATTAGGGCAAAAATTAGGTGCTCACAAATACCTCCATAGGTAAACACATAGTCGGTTTGAGATTGAGCCTTGTGTGGGTTGGATAAATACCCAACATCGGCATAACCAACAAGATCAGGATTGCAATTATTTCCATAAAATAAGCTTATATCGGTAATCTCTTTTAGATACCGCAATATGTGTTTGATTCCATTCCAATGTCTCATTGTAGGAGAAGAGCTATATCTTGCTAAGACATTAACTGAAAAAGTTATGCCATGCCTTGTTGTATTAGCGAGATACATTAGTGCACCAATTGCACTAAGATATGGTACTTCAGGACCAAGTAGCTCTTCATTCTTTTCTTGAGGTCGGAACGGATCCTTATTCACATAAAGTGATCGAACAACCATCGTAGTACGTAATGGATGTGCTTCATCCATGTAAAATTGTTTTAATACCTTTACTGTGTAGGTATATTGATGAACAAAAATTTCGTTTGCCAAATGTTCAATTTGCAAACCGAGACATAATTTTGTCTTTCTGAGATCTTTCATCTCGAATTCCTTCTTTAAATAATCAATTGCTTTTTGGATTTCTATAGGAGTTCCAATAAGGTTTATGTCATCAACATATACGACAAGTACAACAAATTCCGATGTTGTTTTCTTTAAAAAAATACATGGACAAATGACATCATTTATATAACCTTCCTTTAATAAATACTCACTAATGCGGCTATACCACATTCTTCCTGATTGTTTTAGACCATGCAAAGATCTTTGCAATTTGATTGAAAATTATTTTCGGGACTTTGAATTATGTGCATCGGGCATTTTAAATCCTTCAGAAATTTCTATGTATATCTCATTATCAAGTGAGCCGTAAAGGTAGGCTGTAACCACATCCATTAGTTGCATGTCAAACTTTTCATGCAACAAAACTAATGAGATAACGGAACATTATAACATCCATAACAGGAGAATACATCTCTTCATAATCGACACCAGACCTTTGTGAAAATCCTTGTGCAACAAGGCGTGCCTTATATCTTTGTACCTCATTTTTCTCATTCCTTTTATGTACAAAGACCCATTTATAGCCAACAGGCTTAACATCATTAAGTGTTTGGACTACAAGCCCAAAAACTTCACGTTTTGCAAGTGAATCCAACTCGGATTGAATTGCTTCTTGCCATTTTAGCCAATCACATCTTTGTCGACATTATCCAATAGATTAAGGTTCAAGATCCTCACTATATTGCATAATGCTAGATGCAACATTGTATGCAAAGACATAATCCACCACTCCAATGATTAATTTTATCATGAATCTCACGATTGGTTAAATCGTAGATTTTTTCATGAGACTCTTTTATAGTGCCATCTTGATTATTTTTTTTTTTTCTAGGATTTCGATCTTTAGAACCCAATGGTCTGCCACGTTTTAGGCATGCTTTTGACTCATTAGCTATGATACTAGAGGATTGTCCAACAGGAACATCAATACGAATTGGAACATTCTATGCATGGATATGTGATTTTGTTATTCTTTTCAGATCTGTAAAATGCGTCTGCCATTTGATTTGCTATTTTTTGCAAATGGATAATTTTTTGCACCTTTTTTTCACAAATAGAGGCACGTGGACCAAGATGAGATAATGATAATTTTTTCCACAAAATTTCCCGTTTGATTTCACCAATTCCCCCCCTACTTTTAGGAAAAATGCCTCATCGAAACGACAATCTACAAATCGAGCAGTGAACAAATCTCCCGTTAATGTTTTGAGGTAGCGAATAATGGAGGGTGATTCAAACCCAACATATATTCCTAACCTTCTTTGCGGACCCATTTTGGTGCGATATGGCGGTGCTATAGGCACATATACTGCGCATCCAAAAATTCTTAAATGGGATATATTAGGCTCATAACCCAAAACTAATTGTAATGGGGAATATTTATGATAATTTGTCGGTTTGAGACGAACTAGCATTACTGCATGCAAAATGGCGTGATCCCAAACAGAGGTGGGCAACCTCGTTTTCATGAGTAACAGTCTTGCTATCAATTGCAGGCGTTTAATTAAAGACTCTGCAAGGCCATTTTGAGTGTGAACATGAGCTACATGATGTTTCACTTTTATCTCAATTGATAAGCAATAATTAGTAAATGCTTGGGGATGAAAACTCAGCAGCATTATCAAGTCTAATAAACTTAATTGGATTATCGGGGAATTGTTCCCATAATCGGATTATTTGTGCCATTAATTTTGCAAACGCCAGGTTGCGAGATGACAATAGACACACATGAGACCATCTAGAAGATGCATCTATTAAGACCATAAAGTATCTGAACGACCCACTAGGTGGGTGAATATGTCCACAAATATTCCCTTGTATACGTTCCAAAAACGCAGAGGACTCAACCCCAACCTTTGTTGGTGTTGGTCTAATAATTAACTTGCCTTGATAACAAGAAGTGCAAGAAAATTCATTATTTAAAAGAATCTTTAAATTCTTTAATGGATTCCCATTTGAGTTTTGTATAATTCATCTCATCATAATTGATCCACGATGTCCCAATCGATCATGCCAAAGTACAAAAGTATTGGAATCAGTAGCCTTTTGGTTTACGATAGAATGTGCCTCAATTGCACTAATTATTGTCCACTACATGCCACAAGACAAAAGATGGAAATTTCTCAATAACCCTCTTCCGACCACAGATATTTTTGATAACGATGAGATATTCAAGATTATTCTCATCTATTGTTTATGATACTCATTTCGGTAAATATCTTTAAAACTCAACAAGTTCTTCTTGGACTTGGAGGAGAACATTGCATTATCTGTGATAAGTATTGTTCCCCTGAGCAGAGTTATAGTAGCTCTTCAATAGCCTTCAATTAGATTATTACTATCAGAAATTGTAATAACATCTGTCTTACACATACTTAAATGAGAGAAATATTTTTTCTCTTTGAATATTGTATGTGTCGTACATGAATCAATTAAACAAATATTTTTACAATTGAATTTGGTCCAAGTTTGATTCGAGAGATATCCACATTTGCTTGATCCATTGAATAAAGACGGTTGAGCGTTTTCTAATCTTGATTCACAGTTGAAATGTCTTCTAGGTCTTGATCAATTGTTGTTTGTTAATTCTTCTCTAAGAGGTAAGGGAAGACAACGAACACGACTGACTTACGTACCACAACCTTTCACAAGAGGCGCAACTGGATATTGAAAACTTAAACATGTTTCTAAACATATAAAGCCAATTGTTAAACAATAAAATATTGTAGTCAATACTAACATGTTAATTTTAACCAAATTTATACATAGAATGTTACAGCTTCTATTGTTCAACTCCGGTAACTAATTTTTTTTTCCACATCACAACGTCCAATCCTTGAAGACTAAATAAACTGAAACATCGTTTACAACGAATACCAGAACTATATTTAATCAAAACGAACTAACACAATTCCATAAAATAAATAGTACTAATTGATACTAATGACTATTACTCATATAAATAATTGTAATTACATGATGTTTATTAGCTACTACGAATATGCAAAAATAAAAATCAAACTACTCAATCATCTTTAATCACATATCCATCACCGATCAACTGATTTATTTTTCCATCAGGGTGCTCAAAGAAATCTGTCACATCCAAGCGGGTGATGTCAAATTTATTGTCATAGACAAAATTAGCTTCAAGGCCTTTATTCTTTAGAGATGCTTGATAAAGCTCAACCAAATGTCTTGGTGTACGACAAATATTTGCCCAATGCCCTTTTCCACCACAATGATAACATTCAGTTTCTGAACAATTTGTCTTTGGCTTCTCATATTTCCCTTTCCACTTTTGGTGGTTATTTTTCTTTGGAGGTGATTAACACTAGAAAAATTTCTTCTTTGTCCACGGCTACGGCCATGACCACGAATAGGGCCACGGGCTTTTCCATGCTTAATATAATGGGAATATACCTCGTCCACTTCACGCAATGGTGTAGACCCAGTGGGTCGATTTTCGTGATTTTTCATGAGCAAGTCGTTGTTTCGTTCAATCACAAGGAGAAGAGAAATCAATTCAGAGTACTTCTTGAAACCTTTCTCTCGGTACTGCTGTTGTAAGACTATATTGGAGGCATGAAACATTGTGAACGTTTTTTCAAGCATATCATAATCAGTGATACTATCTCCACAGAGTTTCAATTTAGAAGTAATTCTAAACATCGCAGAATTATATTCAAAAACAGACTTAAAGTCTTGGAGGCTCCAATGAGCCCAATCATATCGTGCTTATAGAAGAGTGGCCAACTTTAAGTTGTTATATCTTTCCTTTAAGCCATTCCACAAAATAAGTGGATCTTTGAATGTGAGATATTCTATTTTCAACCCTTCATCAAGGTGATGACGCAAGAAAATCAAGGACTTAGCACAATCTTGGGTAGATGCTTTATTTTTTATCTTTAATGGCGTATTCACGACACATTGCATCTAAATGAATTTCAGCATCCAACACCCATGTCATATAGTTCTTGCCCGAAATTTCAGGGGCAACGAACTTTCTTTTCATAATATCAGTCATAATTAAAAGAGGAGAAAATTATACCTTAGTTTTCTCAAAGAACGTTTTGAGACGGTAGAGTCTCGTGCTGATAACGTGAAATAAAACAATAAAAGAAGAAGAACAATATTGCAGAGAAAAGATAGAGAGGAAATTCTTATTAATTTTGGGATGATTTACAATGGGGTAAAGCCCCTCTATTTATAGGGAGAAAAATGACTTAGCCACAAAGTAACAAACTCTCTAAAAGATAGACATTCACTCTAAGTACAATTCTATTTAATAACAAATTTCACATATACTATTTATTTTTTTAAAATATCAACCAAATGTCCAAATAAATAATGCTCCTGTTATATGTTGGTGCCAGTGACGAACCCAGAATTTTATACAAGTAACTTCAATAAAAAATCATAGTAGTCGATTGTATAAGTGCAGCGGTAAACAGAATTTGTGCAAAACTCTTTTTTTGTTGATTAGATCACATCAAAATGAAGTCATTTTTTAAAAGATAGAGGAAATTTTGAAAAAATAACAAAGAAAATTTTGCCCTTTATTTTTTTTTTTTGAAAATTTATCTATATAAATTAACAAATTTTATTACAAAAAATTTAAAAATTTAACCCAAAAGTATTTAACCTACTTAAAAATCGTATTATAACTCTAAGAAATTAACATACAAAATTGTTACAAGCAACAGACACGGAAAAAAAGTTATAAACTAAACTAATTTATACAAATTGTTAAAGAAAAAGATATTTTACACCAAATTAAAATTTTGAGTATAACACAAATTAACAATTTTAATATAAACTAAACTATACTAAATTAACACAAATAATTTCGATAAAGCACCAAAACAAAAATTCACTTTGTAGAAACGGTTACATTTTTTTGAAGTAAAATGGAGGAGTTTAATAAGAATAACTTCTATTGGATTTAAATAAAGAAAATAAATCATAAAGAAAAGTAAGAAAATAAAGACAAATAGGAAACAACAAGGCCTAACAATAACTAAATAATATATACGTTTAGGTAAAAAGCCATAGTTAGTACACCCACTTCAGCGTAGATTCGAACTTGCGACCCTAACCTTAACTTGAAGTTTGAACCGGCTGACTCTCTGCTAGTTTCAAGTATACCTGTTAATCGGGTCGGGCTGATCCGTTTACAACCCGATTCGATCTAGTTCAATCCGGGTCAGCCCGATACTGTAGCGTTTGGGGGCGGGCTGGGACGGGTTGGGCGGGAAGCGGGTTTTAGACGAAAAGATTTTGAATACCGGTGCACCGGAACCCGCTTAGCCCGGTAACCCGTTAACGAGTTTTTAACGGGACATAGCCCGGTTTCTGTTACAATTTGTTTTTTAATTTTCTGGACCGTTGCCAACGGTCAAATTCAAAAATGACCGTTGGCCAACGTCCCTTTTTTGCAGAAATGGCCATTTCGGTCTACCCTCTTAAGAAAATAGCCTCCCACCCCTAATATTTGATAAATTACAATTTTAACCTTTTAAAAACTATAAATAGCCCCCCGTTCTTCTTCATTTTTCCTCACAATTCACTCTCTTACTACTTTAATTCTCTCTTGATAATATTGATTATTGTTTTTAAATTTTCAATTACTTATTATTTCAAGTTTCATCAAATATTTAGTTTAGCCATTACAAATTTATTATTATCAAATACCAAGTATTCAAGTGAAGTGTGGTATCAAGTAACAACTATCAAGTATCGGTCTATACAAACATTTACAAACTTTATATAATTATTATGCTAACATTGTTGATGCTTCTTCTGCCGTGGACGAACTTACAAAAATGATGCAAAGCATGTGATGTACTATTTCTTATTTTTAATAATTGTTGTAAACTTTTAATTTGCAAGTTCAAAAATAAAAAAAATCAAAAAAGAACTAGGAAATTAATTTAAAGTATTATATATTATTCAATAAAAATATCAAATGAAAGCATTCGAAGCTTGATCCTTACATATTGCCTATTGGTCTTATTAAATAATTTTTTATAGCCACTTACTTTTAAATTTTAATTTTAAAATTTTAAATTTCAAATTTTAAATTTAAAACTTTAAACTTCAGAGTTTAATTTTAAGCCTTAAAAATTTGCAAACACTTAAGTATCAATAACATTGAATAAGAAAAACAAAATTTACTTAAAAAACAAATAATAAAAAAATAGCCCGGCCTGATCCGGACCCGTTAAACCCGAACCCGGACAGGCCCAAAAACCCAAAAATGTACAACTCGCTAACAGCCCGCTAACCAGCCCGAAACGTTAAACGGACGGGCTGGTTTTTTTTGTGTACAGCCCGTCCTAGTCCGTCAAACACCCATAGTTTCAAGTGAGTTCATGTATTATATTATTTAGCAGTTTCATTATTTTCTGAAGGTAAAAATAATTAATTGTTTTGAAGCGGGTTCAACTAAACACTTTGGGTCCGCGCCGCGCCCTGGTTGGTGGTGCTGGTTTAATGGGACAATGGTTTTGGAATCAAGCATGACAAACCTTTGGCGCCTTTATCACAGTGGAAGAAAACTTGTTCATCAACGTATTTGCCAACAATTCAAACATTCTTCTCCATTCTAAAAATTACTGTCAACTTCAAGCTTTCCCAGTGAATCACAGCAAAAATATAGGCTATTTTCAAGCTTCACAGAAGCTGAAAACTCTATATCCAACTATATTTCCTACACAAAGCTCCTTTCACTGCTTTCCCAAACAAAGTCTTTGAACCCAGGTTTTCAAATCCAAGATCATTTAACCAAAATTGGATTATCAAATGATAGTAAACATAAGAAACCACTTAATTGGCTTTTATTTAAAATGAGGTACTTTTGACTATGCATGGAAACTGATCGATGAAAGTCCTGAACCAGATTTGGTTTCTTGGTCATCTTTGATATCTGGATCTACCCAGAATGGTTTTGGTAAAGATGTTATCTGGGCTTTCTTCAAAATGCATTCTTGGGGTCTTAAATGTAATGAATTTGTTGGATTTTTTCTGGAGGGTGTGAATAGAGGCAACTTTTGGATTGTACTTCTTCATCTTATTCTTTCATCGCCTACAAATTTAGAGTCTTGGCATCATTTTTCTGACATGAAAAATCTGAATTCTTCTACTCTCTTTTCTACATTGTTACATTATTTTTTAAATAAACATAAGTGTCAAGTATGATTTACTCCGTTTGTTGAGTTCATTTGTAATGCCGCTATCACAAAATAGTTATTCCATTCTTTTCTGGGAGTAATTAATCCAAAACCTTAGTCAACAGGGGATTAAATTACATACACAAAACTTGTGGGCTCGGAATTATTTTATGTTTTGTAGAACTAACGTTTATTTGCTTTTCTGATTTTCTGGTTTCGAACACAGACTAACAATATAATAGGTGTCACTTCGGAGACGTCACTACAAGTGGTTTCACTGGACGTTACCTATTGCAATTGGTTTACATGGATTTCCAAAAGCCTGGCCGTTGCTAATGTTGTTTTCTACTATTAAGAATGGTCTTATGGGTGGTTAACTATGATTTTTGAAAGTTCCGTTTTCTGTCGACCAAAGTCTAGTTAATAAAGTCAAAGAAGAACGACATGGTTTATTATGAAAAGCATTTTATGGAGTGGATTGAGTGTATACATATATTTTGGAGTTCGTCCCCTACTTTTTCTTTTGAAAAGGAAATTTTCTTGGCCTTCTCTAAAATTATTGGGTGGAACTGTACGGTGTGATGCCACATGAGGCTCTGGAATGTTTATAAGTGCTATTTGGTATTTGTTAGTGTTGATATTCCAAAAGTTTCCAACTGGAAAGAAACGATTTTGACGGCATAACTAATAAATCATTCATGGAACATTTGTCTTTTCTGCTTAAGGACTTGATTATTAAATATTTATGTAGTGTTCAAAAGGGATAAAAGACTGGAACAACAGTTCTAGTGAAATTGAGAAGGAGAATATGAAATTGAGAAGGAGAATTTTGCAAAGAAAATGGATCGACAGTGTGATAAGTGTCTCGATTATGGGTGTTATCAATGTGGAAGAATTTGCTGTGTTGGTAATTGTGACTGTTGTCAAATTCTGTTTTCCCACTGTGTCTTCTGTCGATATGCCTTATGGCAAATGGTCCATCAAAGTGTTGCTTGAGTTTGTTTTTCCTGATTTGACTAAGAAAACTCAACTGACAAATATGAAAGATGCTCGTTGGAACAATTTTGTATTGAAGTTTTCTTTAAAATTAAATTTTGTTTATTGGAGTTTTTGAGGGAAAAGCAAAGAAAACACTTTTCCATTCTGGTCCAAATTGATTTTTATTGGATTAAAGTAATCTTGCCGTTTGAGCCATAATAAAAAAGAAGGCACCATTCTCTTCTCGAGTCATTGATGTAGAATGAGGAAAAGAGGACAAAAAACTTTTTACAGAAACATATGTTGCTTCATGTGTTGCCAGCGTTGGCTTCATCGGTGCCAAAATTGTTTCTTGGAGACAATTATTTTGTTTCAAATTGGTAAATATCGGTTCATATAATGGAGGAATTAGTAAATTGGTTGTGAAAAGTCCTTTGGACAAGTTCTCCTTCAGGGAAGTAAGACTTAAAATTAGGCTTACTTGAAAATATTCTTGAGATCATGAATATAATATGTACAAATGTACATATACATGTTTGATTAGAGTAAGAGATCAAACTGTTTAAGTGTTATAATGGTTTAGTTGGAAAGCTATTAGAAAAGAAAAGTTAAAATCCTAGTAATTTTCTACTCCCATTTTAGAGATTAAAATTTTCGTGATTTTCTACCCTACTTCGAGATTAAAATCTGCGTGATTTTCTACTCGATCTTTGAGATTAAAGTCCTTGTGATTTTCTACTCCGATTTATTACTCGGTTTGAAGATTAAAAGCTTCACTGTTTATTAAATCTAGTTGTGTCAGATATTACTCGTTTTGAAGATTAAAAACTTCACCGTTTATTAATTCTAGTTGTGTCAGATCGGTTTGAAGATTACAAACTTCACCATTTATTAATTATGACTATGTCGTGACACAAACAATAGTTCTTGTGGTTGGCTCTACAAAGTAAAATGGGCGGTGAATGTGAATCTCCTTTTTTGAAGAAATATGTTTGGAATATGGTATTATCCATCAAACGACAGCCCCTTAGTCACCGCAATCTAATGGAATTGCAGAAAGAAAGAATAAAATGTTAAAGGAGATGATGAATGCCTTGTTGATAAGTTCTGGTTTACCTCAGAACTTGTGAGGGGAAAGTTATTCTTACATCTAACCGAATACTCAGTCGAGTTCCCCATAGCAAGACGCAATCCATTCCATATGAAAAATGGAATCGAAGGAAGCCCAACTTAAATATTTTAAAGTATGGGGGTGCTTAGCTAAAATGTAAGTTCCTAAACCCAAAATGGTAAAGATCGGACCAGAAATTATTGATTGCGTTTTCATAGGATATGCAATAAATAGTAAGGCATATTATTTTCTGATTCATAAATCAGAAAATCCCGACATTCATATTAATACGGTAATCGAATCAGATAATGCTGAATTCTTTGAGAGTATTTATCCGTGTAAAAAGGAATGTGAGTCGTCTAGTGAAATATCTAAACGATCTCGGGAAGAAGCAAAGAAAAGTACACCTAATGAGGCAAATCCAAGATGTAGTCAACGTCAAAGGACAACTACTTCTATTGGATCAAATTTTCTGACATTCTTGTTGGAAAATGAGCTTCAAACTTTGAAAGAAGTTATGTCTTCCTCGGAAAGAAGCAGTCAATAGTGAAATAGAATCCATATTGAACAATCATACTTGGGAATTGGTTGATCTTCCTCCTGGTAACAAACTGTTAGGTTCTAAATGGATTCTTAAAAGGAAAATGAAAGATGATGGCACTATTGACATGTATAAGACAAGACTTATTGTCACATGGTATAGACAATAAAAAGGTCTTGACTATTTTAACACGTACTCGACGGTTATGAGTATTACGTACATATGGATGTTAGTAGCATTGGCTACAGTGTATGGTTTTGAAATTCATTAAATAGATGTAAAGACAAAATAATATTGTCAAATGGTTTCAAAGTTAATGAGTGTAAACAAATGTATTTACGTTAAGAATACTTTAAATCATATAGTCATTATTTGATTATATGTGGATGATATGTCGATGTAATATTAAAAAATGTGGGGGCTTTTAGCTTATGCATGACAAAAGCCAATATTAGACGTAATGTCTAAATGATATAATTTTCGAACCTTATCCATCCTTAGTGGATATTGATATGACAGTCGGTGAATTCACTACTTGTTCAGTCTTAGTGATGACTAGTGATGAAACTACAAATTTGAAAGTTGTTTACGTGCCTTTCCAGAAATGATTTGTTCTTTCTTGAACATTTATAATGTTTAGCTCTTTTATGAAGGGGTGTCACCTGGAAGGTTGTGACTTTTCATGAAAAATGTGTTTGTATGTTTGGTATAAACATGACCGTTCATGAACGAATGTATTAATACGTTGGTGTATAATTAGGTGAACCAACCGATGAACATAACCAAAAATCCATTGCAAGTTGGATTTGTTTCATGAATGAAAGTGCTATAATTTGCATATCATATAGACGTATGAATAAATAGCATACAAAATGCTTGAAAATGGTGGAGTGATTGCGAAATGTGTTATATATTAAAAGGTTGTGGCCTCAACTGATGCCAATTATTCCAGCTGTTGTTATAATATACTATTGCTATATTAAGTGTAGTCAATAATCTGATATGCAATAGAAAGTCGAGATGTATTAGTCTACGACATAAGGAAGTTCGCATTGAACTTTCATGATAATAAAATGAGTTTTGGGATATTTGAAATATATCCATGACTATGCATTGCACTATAATAAGTATCCTACGAGTATTGAGGGGTATAGTGATGCAAATTGGATCAACGGATCAACCTAAACTAAATCCACAAGTGGATATATTTTTACAATCAGTGCAGGAGTAGTGTCTTGAAAATCGTCCAAACAAACGTACATTGCCGCTCTACAATGAAGGCTGAGTTTATAGTCTTAGACAAGGCCGGTGAAGAAGTTGAATGGCTTCGGAATTTCTTGAAGAAATTCCATCTTAGCCCAAAATATTGGCACCCATATGCATACGTTGCGATGGTCAAGCGACAATAGGAAAGGCTGGGAGCATTATGTATAACGAAAATCTTGTCAAAAACGACGAAGATATAAACCGTTAGGCAACTACTCTATAGGGGAATTATCATAATTAACTATATGAAGTCAAGCGATAATGTGTCGGATCCATTTACAAAATGCCTAACTAGAGAGGTAATTGAAAGATCATCGAGGAGAATAGGATTATGGCCGAGGACAAGTCATTGTGGCGGTAACTCTACCTAGAAGACTGGAGATCCCAAGATCTAGGTTCAAGGAGCTCAAACAAAGTCATTAATGATTGTTCAACATTGTCAAATAAAAATTTCTTTTTGGTCCATTCTCGTGATGAGACAATGTTTAGTACCAAGGATAAAACGTTAAGGCTTTTTAATGGTTTTTAAGCTTGATACAGGGTATATCAAATAGTGTATCTACGGGATAACAAGTTTAGGAATCACCTATGTAAGTGTGAAGTGTTAGCCACTTCAAGGAGAGTTCTGTAAGGCTAATTCTCTATGCACTTATGAAACCAGACGGTTTTCATGGATGAAACAAACATAACAATGAGAACCAAATACGGTTAAGGGTTGATTGTGTGACTTATGGTTGTCTAGGTATACACCAAAGTTCGACGGTTCAAAGATATCAAATCTACCGATTGACCGAGTATATCCGACATAAGTTCACTACGGAAAGTTTAAAGGGAAACCTACTTATGCAGATGCGATTAATCCTTACTTGCGAATCACACAATTTTTATGCATGTTTTTTTTAAATATGGTCATTCCCATTCATGTGGGGGATTGTTGGGTTTTTTCTAAAGGGTGTGAATGGGAAATGGAAGAGGCGCCTCTTGGATTGCACCTCTTCATCTTACCCTTTCATTGCCTATAAATTTAGAGGCTTGGCCTAATTTTTCTGACATGAAAAATCTGAAATCTTCTCCTCTTTTTTTCTACATTGTTGCATTATTTTCTAAATAAACATAAGTGTCAAGTGTGATTTGCTCCGTTTGTTGAGTTCGCTGAAGTTATGTGATTTGTAGTGCCGTTAGCACAGAATAGTTATTCCGTTCTATCCTGGGAGGTATTAATCCAAAACCTTGGGCAATAGTGAGGGGATTAAATTCCTTAAGGACACACAAGAAACTTGTGGGCTCGGAATTATTTTATGTTTTGTAGAACTAACGTTTATTTTTTGCTTTTCTGATTTTCTGGTTTCGAACACAGACTACTAACAGAATTCACTTTTCCTAGTGTGCTTAAGGCATGTTCTATTGAGAAGGAACTTCTGTTAGGAAAGCAGCTTCATGGGATTGTTGTGGTGACAGGGTTTGAGTTAGATGTTTTCGTCGCAAATACTTTGGTTGTTATGTATGCAACATGTGGCGAGCTTTTTGATTCTAGGTTGTTGTTTGAGGAAATTCCCGAGAAAAATGTTATTTCTTGGAATGCTTTGTTTTCTTGTTACACACAAAATGCTTTTTTCAGTGAGGCAATGTGTATGTTTCATGACATGATTGATAGTGAAGTTATGCCTGGTGAGTATAGTTTATCCAATATACTGAATGCCTGTACTGGTTTAGGAGATATTGTTCAAGGAAAGAAAATTCATGGATTTTGGTAAAGCTTGGTTATGATTCTGATCCTTTCTCGTCTAATGCCACTTGTCGACATGTATGCCAAAGGGGGAGATCTTTAGGATGCAATTACAGTTTTTGAGTGAAATGCGATAGCCTGACATTGTTTCATGGAATGCTATTATAGCTGGTTGTTTTCTTCATGAATGTCACCCGCAGGCTTTAGACATGTTGAATCAGCTGAGGAGGTCTGGAATTTTCCCTAATATGTTCACTTTATCAAGTGCTCTCAAGGCCTGTGCTGCATTGGAGCTTCCAGAATATGGTAAAGGGTTACATTCTCTTTTGATAAAAGAAATATATCATATTGGATCCATTCGTAAGTGTTGGTCTTATTGGTATGTATTGCAAGCGTGATTTGACCAAGGATGCGAGTTTGATCTATGATCTGATGCCCGAGAAGGATTTAATTGCATTGAATGTTATGATCTCTGGTTACTCACAGAATGAGGAAGACAATGAATGTCTAGACCTTTTTGTTCAGATGTACAACCAAGGAACTAGATCTGACCAGACAAGTTTACTTGCCATCCTCAACTCTGCTGCTGGCTTGCAGGCTGCTAATGTGAAACGAGTACATGTACTCTCTATGAAGTCAGGATTTCAGTGTTGATGACACATTTGTCATAAACAGTCTTGTTGATTCTTATGGAAAATGTAGCCTGCTGGATGACGCAACTAGAACTTTTGACGAGTGCCCTATACGGGATTTGCCATCTTTTACCTCTCTTATAACCGCTTATGCTCTATATGGCCAAGGTGAAGATGCTATGAAACTCTACCTGAAGTTGCAAGATATGGGATTCAAGCCAGATTCATTTGTTTGCAGTTCTCTCTTAAATGAATGTGCAAATCTATCAGCATATGAATATGGGAAACAAATACATGCTCATGTATTGAAATAGGGGTGCAGGCACCTTATGTCAAGCGGTGTCACCTGACACCGCTTCGTCAAAATTTCTCGTCAATATGTATATATAGATAATAAGAAAAATACAAATATTTGATATAAATATAAAAAATGACACTGCATATCGTTATAGTAATTTATGTTCACTTTTTCAAATGTTGACACCGCTTACAAAAATTCTTGCGTTTGCCACTGTATTGAAATATGGTTTCATGTCAGATGTATTTGCTGGTAATTCCCTAGTGAACATGTATGCCAAATGTGGAAGTATAGAGGATGCTAACCGTGCTTTCACTGAGGTTCCCTAAGAAAGGTATTGTTTCATGGTCATGGACATGCAAAAGAGGCGCTTCATTTATTTGGCAAGATGCTGAATGATGGCGTATCTCCCAATCACATAACATTGGTTAGTGTCCTTTGTGCATGTAACCATGCTGGCTTAGTTGCAGAAGCCAAAAAGTATTTTGACACAATGATAGATTTAATTTGAGATTGAACCAACTCAAGAGCATTATGCCTGCATGATCGATGTCCTTGGCCGGGCAGGAAAACTAGATGACACTATTAATCTCATAAATAAGCTGCCTTTTGAAGCTAATGCATCTGTCTGGGGTGCTCTTCTGGGTGCTGCAAGAATCCATAAGAGGTAAGAGGTAGGGCAATGTGCTGCTGAGATGCTTTTTAATCTTGAACCAGAGAAATCTGGCACTCATGTTCTTCTTGCAAACATTTATGCATCAGTTGGGTTGTGGGAAAATGTTGCAAAAGTAAGAAGACTGATGAAAGACAGGAGAGTGAAAAAGGAACCTGGGATGAGTTGGATTGAGGTCAAAGATAGTGTTTATACATTTATAGTGGGAGACAGAAGCCATTCTAGAAGTGAAGATATATATGCCAAATTGGAGGAGTTGGGACAGTTAATGACTAAAGCTGGTTATGTTCCAATGGTAGATATTGATCTCCATGATGTGGAAAAGAGACAAAAAGAAATTCTTCTCTCCTACCATTGTGAGAAACTAGCTATTGCATTTGGGCTGATTGTTACACCTCCTGGTGCTCCTATTAGAGTGAAGAAGAACCTCCGGATATGTTTGGACTGCCATACAGCTTTTAAGTTCATTTGTAAAATTGTCTCTAGAGAGATCATTATTAGAGTATTAACCTATTACACCATTTTAAGGACGTTTCTTGTTCATGTGGTGATTATTGGTAGCACTTGAAGGATTAACTCTTTCATTTGGCTATAAGATCCTGCCACTGAGCAAGTTTATACTTTCTAATTCGCCTGGAGCTGATAAGAGGTAGGTTGAAACCTTTGGACCAAAAAAACTTGTTTCTTGTTTCCTGTTTCCCTTATCTTCCCTTTAACAGCTTCTGTGTATGTTCAACTTGTCCCTGTAACTTATGGAATATTTAGCTTTTGGGGACTATCCTGCTAACTGTGTCACTAATTATCTGAATACCTTTTCTCAGTAATATGAACACCTCGTCCTTACTTAAGATTTTGATGGGGCATATCTCAATTCCTTATTGGCACAAAAACTTACTATATCTTGTGATGATAGCGACAATAACCTGACGAATCATGGTTATCTTGTAAACTGTCCTCCTAGAAAAGTCTAACAGTAACTCTCTTATAATATTTTAAAAAGAAAATACAAAAATAGTTACAATTTTAATTGTAAAATCTTGTGCAGATTCAGTTTCCTTTTTGATGCATCTATTGCAAAAATACCAGAGTGCATGGATATGTGTTACATGTGTGTTTATGTAACACAGAAAGAGACATTCATATTTTTGCATTTATTGCTACTGCTCAACATATGTTCGTATTGGGAAATGGTAACTCAATATGATAAAGGTAAAGAAGCATATCTTGAAAAGTAAAGTCTAACTGTTGCAGATAAGTAATCTGTAATTCTGTATCAGTAGTTGCATTTGGCTTTGCAAAATTGCATCTTATTTTTTATTATCTTTGTCTAACCTGATGTGCAATGTTTTCCTCTTGCTTCCGCTTAAGAAAATAAAATAAATATTGATGTACAAGTTACATGATATTTAATTTTGCAAAGGATGTGCTTGCCAAATTCCATTGTCTTTGTTAGACATGGATGAATTGAAGTTATATGATGGGTTCCATGAATGTATAGAACTTACTGAAAAAGGATGATAGTTTTTGTTTCTTTCTTTGGTAGGCTGATGCTGCAGGTCTCCACAATCTCCAGTATCAAAATCAATAACTATAGTTCAACAGTTAGATGTCAGAAACGTAAGTTGCATGATCTTGAAGGCAAAAGGAAAGAATTATGGGACAGTGAAGCTTCTTATGATTACTTCTTGGTTACGTTAAATCGGCTCTGGAATCAGCGGGATAGTGAAGCTTCTTATGATTACTTCTTGGTTACGTTAAATCGGCTCTGGAATCAGCTAACTTCTTTATTCATCCTAATAGTGTGGTGTCTGAATGGCCTAAAAAACCTAACTTGTGATTTGCGTCGTTTGATGGTCTTCTAAGCTATCTGATTCTTCTTGGAGCACGCAGTGTGGCAGATCAATTTGCTTTGCAAAGCTTGGATCATCTGGATTATTCTCGAGGTTGGCTGTTAGAAGTATATGTGAATTTGGTTTTATGTATTATCCTGAAACTTCAATGGAGAAAAGATAAGCTCTTGTGCATTGTTGTGAGAATAATTTATTGATTTCTAAAATCATTTAGGTTCAATTCTATCATGTCCCACGGAGGAGATATTCCTGTGTAGGCTGTTGAAAACCAATGTTTGGCAGTTCCAATGCCAAATCTATTGTGAATATCAGAGAAGCTCGTGATCTGTGTCAATCTTTATCTTGGAAGATGCTATTGATGCTCAGCGAATTAAAACATAATTTTTTTCTCTTGTTTTGGAAGGAGAGCCATCAGCACAAGGTAGTAACCTGGAAAGACCTTGATGCGGTCCTACGTTTCTACTCTTTATTCTGTGATTACTTTGCAAGTTTTAGTCATCTTCGGGATTTATTTTTTACTATGTACAGATGTGGTGCTTGAATCAGGTCAAAACTGATTATTTGCCATCATTCAAATTTTCAGATGCTATCATTCTTTTAAGTAAGGTCGATGCTACGATGAAAGAGGAGGCTAATTATCTCCATCAAGTGATTGATGTTCTTCATTTCAAACACAAAGAATAGGCTGATGCAATTGGAGTTTGTCGTCAAAGCCATTCACTGCTTCAATCTGAGTTAAAATGCCTTGAAGGTATTTGCAGCATTCCTTTATTTCATGCATGGACACAATTTTTTGAGGTGTGTACGTATATGAGAGCTCTAAAGTACAATCAGTATTCTGACTTATAGTCAACATTGATATCAAATTGTAGAGACGTACTTATGTGGCTGTTGGAATTGGTATATGATGTTTATCTTCAACCATGTATGTTGGCATGGAATTGAAAGCTAAGAGCTCCAAATAGAAAACCCGTATCATCAGTAACCGTCCAGCCAACTTATACAAAGAGCTGTGCCTGCTACAGAGTGGCAACCTGCTTCTGAGTCAAACTCAATGTCCCAGGCAGATGAAGGTTTATGTCAAGAAGGTAAGATGAATGCATATTCGCAATCAATGTCACTACATCTTTGAGTTGCTGCATCCTAGCTTCTAGCTCATTATATTACCGAGTTTAGCTAGGATTTGACTCTATATACTTTTCTCCAGGGGAAACAAAATCTGTCTACCTGAGGAATTTGCCGTCCACCGTACTAATCTAGATTCTTTGCTAGTGTTTAAGAACTTTGGGAAGAATAAGCAGGATGGAGTATTCTTGAAAAAGCGCAAAGTAGTTTTTGTAAAGATATGGCACTTGGGCCTAACTCAACCCCAAAAGCTAGCTAATTAGGGGAGGATTGCCCAAGTCCATATAAGGAGACCACCGGTCCATTCCCCAACCAATGTGGGACTCTAGCCCACTCTAACAGTTTTTTTTTCCCGTTGTCAATATTATATGCTTCAATTGTCTTACATGCTCTAATATTTCGATTGCAATTGATGGGCAGGATATCAGCATTTGCTATATCTTTGTTGAGTTTGAATACCTCCAGGGTGTCCAAAATGCAATTAAGATATGAACTTTGAAAATTTGAAATCACGATTCATTGATTTGTTGTGTGTTTTCGTGGAGGATTTTGAGTTGCATTTCTAGTTGTTGGTAAAAGCTGCTCTTATTTTTTTCTTTACCTTCTGTCCTGTTTGATTCTCAGCAGATTGTTCACTCAATCTTAATTTTGGCTAGCTTTCTAGCATTAAATCGCATTTGTAAGGTCCGCGTTTGAAATATTTCTGATCACATAGATCGATGATCTTGTATTTAATGGTTGTGGAACTTGCTATCAGTAGATAAATTGTTTTCTGAAACAATATGATGCAGTTAGTTGTCTTGAGTAATAGTTGTAATTGGAAGGTGTACTTCCATGAATTATTGCCACAATCTCATATTCAGACATTACTTTGTTATCTCATCCTTTGTATACCTAGTATATGATGCTTTCTCTTCCTTGTTCTTAGACATTACCCATACAGTTAGCTGGAAGGCAAGTCTACATTGAAGAAAGTAGATCAATCAGCAGCGGTGTTTCTCGTGGAGGTAGTCTGTACCTTAAAATTAATTTCAATTTCACATTGCGCCTGCGGTACTTATATCTCTTTATGCTTTTCTTAGAGATTTGTTCTACCTTTTGCTTGCTTGAGTAGTTCTTTGGTTGAACCAATTACCATTATCCTTGTATACGGGATATAATATCTTGGTCATGAGTTAGCCTGTGTACGAAGATTTCCTGTTTCATTTGGATTGGTATGACAGTACTTCACCTCCCAAATATGTTTGTTTGGTTATCAACTAACTGGAGGTACCGTGAACTTTCCATTTTATTGGCTTGCGAGTTTTTTTATTGTATAAAAGGGAAATCTTATTAAGATACTAAGTACCAGTACAATGCTTGATCTTTCTAGGGTACATAGTTCCTTTTAAGATCAGTTTCAAAGTTAAGCTTCGCAAAAACAGGAGGTACAACATGAAACGCAAAAAAAAAAAAAAATATCGTTGAATTGCATCTTCCTTTCTTCCTTCCTTAGCTACGCAGACTGCTACCTTGTTTGCTTCTGTGTAAATATGTCATACCTGAAATCCTCCTAGCCTAGATAGTAGGAACCTGCAGTCATCAATCAGATTAGTATAACAAGTATTACCTTCTTTTATCATGTCAATCACTTCTCTGGAGTCATGTTTCAGTTTGTAACCGATGGAATTGATGCCTTAATGCTATTTCTTGATCTTCTCTTAGAGCTCTTAATTTTGTATGTGTATTTGTTATGTTCTTTTTTCTTATGGTTATTTGTTATGTAGGAGACAGATTTGGATTATCCCAAAAGCCAGCTACCATTACTGTTTCTGAATACACCACTCAAACCCCCTCTGCTTTAGAAGCCCCGTCAATATTAAGTTTGATCCAGCCTGTATCTGGAGGTTGCCACCTTATTTGTTTTAAGATTGTAGTCCTTAGAAGTATTATTTCCTATTAAGGCTCAAAAAAAGTCAGGCTCTTGATAAAACGTGGTTTGCTCTTTCTCCTAAGATTGTGGGCACCGAATGCATCCAGAATAAATTTTTGCTCTTTCTCCTATAGTCACAGTTAACGCTAATTTCTTCCTACAATATGGTACTACAATCCAAGATGAAATACTGTTATTTTGATTGTTCAATGAAAGCTTTTCAGAATGTGTTGAGCAAAGCTAAATGGTATGGTGGTGATATCAAGCGGCTTCCTCGTAATCCATGCCCCCCAATTCTCCTGATTGTAATATGGTATTAAACATGTAAGCTTTGCAAGCAATGAAAGTGGCGAGGGAATTGTCAATATAATCGCTTAGCACAATTGGAGTTTGAAGAGTGCTTCTGTTTCACCATTCACAGGGTTAGTCAGTCAACCATGACAGCAGAAGAAATACAGAAGTCCTGTGCATCAGTTTTATTACTACCTTAGAGGCTAAATTACAGGTTCTTCCTAATTGCTCACTAAGCTTCAGCTAATACTGCTGTTAAATATTTGAATGAACAATGATTTTCTTTCAAGTCAAGCAGTTATAGAGGCTGTAGCTACGGTATGCAGCATTGGTGGCGCTTGTATATCATCATTCTCATCTTCTTCATCTTCCATCTCCCAGAGGAAATTAGCATAAGCTGCATGTATGTGACTGTCAACACATCAAAGATGAAGAGGTCAGTTCTTGAAATAAATAACGTTCTTGAATTGTATTTCTATAATACAGTTTATTCTCAGTAGTGTATGAGAAGCGAACCTGTCACTAGAGGCAGCTTGAACTGCTCTTTCAAAATAGCTCGTGGCTCTATCTTCATCGCGGTGAAGCTCCCATATTAGTTTAGCGTACTGTGAAAGAATTTCACCATCACTTGGATCTGCTAAAATAGCTCTTGAGTAGTATTCCTCTGCCCCTTTAAGATCTTTCTTTGTCTGCCCCAACATTAGCAAGAGCAAAGTTAGCTATTGTGGATTCAGATGCCTGTAAATATGCTAAACAAGAGTAGCTTGAGGAAGGATAAAGACTCACCTGGTATAAAAAGTTGGCATAATTTCTCAAGAATAGGGAATTGCCAGGATTCTCTTCCAACATCCTCTTGTAGTGCTCTTCTATGTGAAGCCCCTGGCTGTCGCCACCACCTTCCCTATCGAAGGCTACTGGCCGATAACCACCTCCTCCTCCGGCGCCCCAGCCTCCATAGAGGCCACCATCATCAAAACAACCAATATCAGCAACCCCAATTCCTCTTGCTAGGTACATTTCTACTCTGCCTTCAACAATTTCTAACTTTGAATTTTGACTCACATAACTCATTTCCTCTTTTACATCATTAGTTCCCAAACTGGACTGCCTACTAATGTAATCAAAGTCATCATCTTCATCATCGCTGTCGTCGTCCGAATGAAGCACCCTTGAATTGTGAATGTTGAAAGATGGAATGGTTTCCAAGAATGCTTTGTGGGGTTTACGTGCAAGCATCTTGGGTGGTTTTGAGAGGCTAAACTCATCAACTTCTTCAGTTGAGGCTTTTGCTAATTCTTCCAAGTTCCCTTCAGATTGAGCTCTTCTAAAACCATTAGATGATAATTGTCTGCCATTACTGAGCTCAGAAACTGAAGGAGAGATGGAAGAGTTGGGAGGGTATAAACTCTTGGTGTAATTCTGATATCCACCATGGTTACATGAGAGTTTGGTGTAACTATGGTAAATGGAATTGGGTGTGTGATTAGGGGTTAAATCAGAGTGCTGATGGTGGTGGTGATTACTTGGACTCTCTGAGAGTAAAGATCTAAGAAGTGGTGTTGATGAACTCCTTAACATCATTTTTCTTTTCTTGTTTGAGTGTAAAACAAAGATTCAACCTTTTTGATGTGATTACAAAGTTCCTGTGGAGAAGAGAAAAGATTTAGGCATAAACTGACAAACCCCAAAAGGAAAAATCAATAGCAGAAGAACAAAGAGAGACGTACCTCAAATGAGCATTCTTGAAAATTTTCTGGACCAATAATCTTGCTGGTGAAAAAATGACTCTTTATATAGAAAGAAAAGATTTTGACATAATAAATGGAAGATATTACAATATTGTTGGAATTGAAGAAAAAAAAAGGAGTGGTGGAGAATGAAAGTTTCCAGCTAGCTTGCAAAAATATCAGATTTTGCTTATGCTTAATTATTATTTTAGCTGGAAAAGGTCAAGAGTGGTTGCTTTTTCACGTGTGTTTGGGGTGATATCCTCCGTTGGTTACCAAAGAAAACAAATGTGATTTTGGCATTCATCTACAGCTTGGAATAACAAAAAATGAAGAGTTGTCCACTTGTTTTCTTGGTTAGGACTAGGAAGGTAACAGGGTAAGAATTGTAGTCTGGCATTTTAGCATTTGAATATCCTGGCATTTAGCACGCTTTTCACCTATTTCACGTTACGCGTTGTACTTCTTAATTGATTAGTATGTTACTAACATATATAGTCGTATACAAATTCTGCTGCAAGAATTTCTACAAGAATTATTCACACGATTTGGCTCCAAGTCTCCATTTCAAATGTAATTTGAGAATATTGTTTTCGAAAACTAATTTTGTTGATACCTGTGAAAGCTAGGGAGAAATTGCCACCGTTGCTTTTTACCCCTTCTTCTCTTTATTTTATTTTTTTGAGAGGGTTGGGGGGTTGTCGCGGAAAGGGCGAAGTATAATCTTTTTCAATTTGGAAGATCTTACACCACAAGCGAATTCTATTTTTCAGTTAAAATCTCGGTATATAAAAAAGTTAAAATCTCTGTAACTTTGGATTTTACAAAAAAAATCTTAGTTGATATTTATGGGACTCTTGGTACTCTAGAAAGGGTTTAAAATCTTCAATGATTACAATTCCAAAATTTTAAGATTCCGTATGGATATATTAGTGTAAGATTTAAGGAAGTGTTAGTGTAAAATAAGCTCACACTGCCAATTCATGCTTTTGCAAATGCTGTAATTAAGGAGAACTACATGAATATATAAACTTAGACATCGTAGACAAGAATCATTATTATATACATCATATTAGTTTGATGGCCTGACTTGTTAATCGTGATTGTATAAATCCTATTAGTTTGATGACCTGAATTATAATTATCTTGTATTAGTTTTTTTTATCTTACGGAAACTAGTTCTCTCTCTATTATATATATATACTAAAACTACGATAAATTGATTAAAATTGATTATATATTTAGTAAAGTGACTTTCCTAATCAATTTTCGTTAGCTCAGTACAAAACAAAGCATGTCGAGTCATGGAGCAGGTTGGTAAATGATTTTAGAGGACGCTTTTAATTGTTTAAATAATTAGGTGAAATGAAAAATGCCAAATATCCTAGTTACGAAAGGTAAATGTCACTACCCAAAATTCCACCACAAGTGTCGTGATGGCACCTAGTCTCTAAGACTAGGTAAGCCGATTTCAAGTACATTTTGAAGCCATTTTTTTAAAATTAAATAAGTAATCAAAACTAACAGCGGAATAAATATGAATATACAACCTCCCAAGACTGGTAGTACTAAGTCACGAACTCTAACTGAATACATGGAATGATCACGAGGACCGAATATACAATATTGTTTGATTAAAAATTAACACTACAATAAAATGAAAAGACACTAAGGAACTGCGACGACCAAGCAGCTCTATCTTGAATCCTTACGATCCCGCTTTAACTCTGCTCAAGTCTGATATCTCCAATACCTGGCTCTACACAAAAATGTGTAGAAGTGTAGTATGAGTACACCACGGTCGGTACCCAGTAAGTATCAAGACTAACCTCAGTGGAGTAGAGACGAGGTACAGTCAAGCCACTCACTAGTCTAATAACTTGTGCAATATAATATACAAAATAATAGTAAACGAATAACAATAAGGGCAACATAAAACAATCAGTATTATGCACATCAAAACAACAAGAACACCATTAATATCGCTCAACAAATAATAAATATAAGTACACCCAATTAATCAAGATCTTCAAATAAATGTCTTTCACATATAATTTTCTCAAATAATTATCTTTCAAGTATAATTCTTTCAATAAATCTTTTCAAATATAATTCCCTCAAATAAATATCTTTCAAATATAATTCTTTCAATAAATTTTTTCAAATATATTTTCCTCAAATAAATATCTTTCAAATACAATTCTTTCATATAATACTTTCTAAATAAAAATCCTACCAAACAAATATTTTGAATATAATTCTTTCAATTAAGAAGTCACCGTGTGACATCTCATTTCATAATCTTAAAAATACGGTCTCAACCCATTTTCATATATTGTCATGGCACTTCGTGCCCATAATTAAATCATCATATTTTTCCCAGCACCTCGTGCCCTCATTTCATATCACAACTGCATGGACAATTCACGTGCCAAATATCATCATCATTTACTCACAGCACCTCGTGGCCACATTTCATAACATAACTGCACGGACAATTCACGTGACAATATCCTCATTATTTACTCAAGCCATCTCGTGCCCACGTTTTATTTTATTCTCCTAATTTCATCATAAATCAGAATGTTATCAATTTACCAACAACAAGACAAATTGCACAAGGTATAAAAATAAACACAAGAAAATCGCAACATCACATGAAAATCACCAACACCACAACTCCGCATCATCATATATCGTCCCTGACACTAGCCACCCTTATCTCTCCTATAGCCACCCTTATCTCTCCTATAACCACCCTTATCATTCCGCCCTGACAATATCAATAGCCACCCTTATCGCTCCTATAGCCACCATTATCGCTCCTATAGCCGCCGTTATCGCTCCGCCCAGATAATATTCCAATAAATGCAACAACAGAGAAATGCCACCCTTATACCCACATAATATCAACGGTGAAATGCCACCCTTATCTTCTCAAAATAAATAACTCACACAACACAATAATTTACACGGAAAATTATCACGACAACATAACAAAATCACTTCATATCATAATTTTTCCAATGACCACAACCAAAATTCTAAAGATACAACCAAATCAATTAATTTCACAAATAATAGCCAAAGGTTCCACATAATGCGTATAACACCCCAAAAACAATCAACAGAGATAGAAATTACTCAGCATAAAGCAAAGTCTTCATTAATCCAAATTTAGATAAATATATTAACACTTCTTTTTAAACTTGCTTAATTAATTATTTGCATATGAAAAATCCATATTGAAATTAAATTCCAAGAAATATCAACCCAACAATACTCATAAAATTACATCAAATTGTCATAAAAAAATAAATTCCACATCAAGAATTTAGGCATGGCAAACAGATGATTTAATAAATTCCAACAATTATCCAATTTACTACACAATAATGCCTAAGACTTTAATCCAATAAAATTTGCACATATAAGCACGAGTACGTACTCGTCACCTCGCGTACACGGCTTTTCACATTTCACAAATGGCACATAAGACTCAATGCCTAAGGGGTAATTCCCCTACTCAAGGTTAAGAAAGACACTTACCTTTTTGAAGTTAGGCCGATATTCCAAAATAGCCTCCTTGCTTGAACTGACCTCCGGATAGCTCAAATCTATCCAAATTAATTGCATAACTTCATTAAAATTCATCGGAAATAATTCCGGATAATAATACGTCGACTTAAAAATTTATTCTAAAAGGTCAACAAAAGTCAACGCGGGGCCTTTCCCTCGGAACCCGACATAAGTTTCATGAAATCCGAATACCCATTCCGATACGAGTTCAACCATGCCAATTTTATCGAATTCCAATAATAACTCGACCTCCAAATCTTAAATTTTCATTTTTGGAAGATTTTACAAAAATATTGATTTTCCTCCATTAAAATTCGTATTAAATGATGGATTCAAAGGCATAATCATGAAAATTAATCAAAACTGGATAAGAATCGCTTACGCCAAACACCCACGCAAGAATTTCTCCAACAATTGCCTTCTACCGAGCTCCCAATTTGATTTTGAGTTATGAACTCAAACCCCCCGTTTTTGGGACTTTTAATTCTGCCCAGATAGGCCTTCTTCGCGTTCGCGAAGCACAAACTTCACTGCCCAGATTTTAACCCTTCGCGAATGCGACACAAGCCTCGTGAACGAGAAGGTTTTCTATCCCTTCTCTTCGCTAACACGACACACACTACGCGAACGCGAAGGCCAAACGCCTATGGTCCCCAACTGCTTCCTTTCTTCTTCGCGAATGCGTAACACTTCTCGCGTTCGCGATGCACACCCTGTCCACCCTTCGTGAATGCGAAGAGTAAATTTTGCCAGCTTCCCAGTTCCTCTTCTCGAACGCGATCACTCGTATGCGAACGTGAAGAAGACTTGTCCCAACTCTACACGAACGCGGACCAATATTTGCGAACGCGATGAAGAAAATGTTACTGCCATCCAAATGCACTACGCGTTCGCAACACTTGCCACGCGAACGCGATGAAGGATTGAGGCACCAGATATCAGCAGAATACAGCAGTGGAAAATGAATGAAAAATGGTCCGTAATCAATCTGAAACACGCCCGAGCCCCTTGGGACCTCAACCAAACCTACCAACAAGTCTTAATACATCATACGAATTTAGTCGAATTCTCAGATCACATCAAACCATATCAAAACGACGAATCGCACCTCAAATAAAAATCTATGAACTTTGAACTTTTAAATTCTATATCTTGTGCCGAAACATAAAGGTGGTATTCAAATTTTCAGAATCGGATTCCGACCCCGATATCAAAAAGTCAACCCCCCGGTCAAACTTTTTAAAAATTCATCTTTTGCCATTTCAGGCCAAATTCCTTTACAGACCTCCAAATAATTTTTCGGACACGCTCCTAAGTCCAAAATCACCATACGGAGCTATTGACATCATCAAAATTCTATTCCGGATTCATTTGCTTAAAAGTCAACTCTCCGGTCAACTCTTTCCATTTAAACTTCTAAATAAGGATTGTTCTTTTAATTTAATTCCGAATCTTCAGTAAATCAAACTCGACCACACCCGCAGGTCATAATACATATTGCGAAGCTACTCGAGACATTAAGTCACTGAACGAGGCGTTAATTCTTAAAACGACAAGTCGGGTCGTCACATTAAAATTGAGTGATCTTTAAGTTACTTTAAAATAACTTTAATAACCAATTTTCAATAGTTCAGAACCTTCAAATAACCAATGTTTTGAGTACCTCAATATAATCCAATATATAGATGATATCTGGAAGGATAAAGCTCCATTATTTCCTTTTGATCCTTGTGTATATCCCAAAGGCTCCAGACTGACTACTTGTAACGACTCGACTGGTCGTTTTGAGCATTCACGCTCCTTTCAACTATTTAAAGTCTTGAATAACTTCCTATTAGGTATTATGATTTGTGTGAATTGTCGGTTTTAATTTTTAAGGTATTTCGGAGTTAGCTTGGAATAATGAATTTTCATGTTGGAAATTTAGTTGAAAAGGTTGACCGAATGTTGATCTATGTGTAGTGACCCGGAGAATGTTTGCTAAGGAAATCAAGGTTTTGTGGTGTTGAGGTAAATCAATTAGTACAAAGGTTGTCAGATTTTTGTGTTGAACAATGCACCGATGTGTAAAGAAAAATTTTGTCGAAAAACAAAAGGTCATTTCTGCGACCACTCTGCGGACCGCATAATAGTCACAAAGTGGATCAGAAGAGGGGCAAGATTTGAGAAAAATCTGTGGTGCACTATGCGACCGCAGACCTGTTTTGCGGTGCATTATGCGATCGCAGAACAAGTATGCGGACCGCATAATGACCGCAGACCGGGACAGTAACGCCCAACTTTGGAGGCCAAATTATGCGGCCGGTATGCAGACAACATACCTGTTATGCGATCGTATAACTACGTCAGAGCTTCCATTCTTTCTAATTTTTGACCCGACCCAACTTCGATTTATAGCCCTTGAAGCTCATTTTTGAGCCAAAATCTGATATTTTAGAGAGAGGTGAGAGTAGTTTAGAGAGAGAAAGTGAAGACTTAGTCATTTATTCATCAATTCTTGTTCAAGGTTTGAAGATTTCACAAGGATCTTGCTAGGGCTTCAAAAAGATAAGAATTTCTTTCCTCAATTCTTCAATTTTGGGTATGGAGTAAAAATGGATGATTTATAGTATGATTCTTGGGTGTAAGAGTATTATGTATACATACCAATAAGGTTGTGGAAAGATTGTTAAGTTCAAATGGGTAGGGATTGGGTTGAAAATGGTAGAATCTTCATAGGCTTTAATTGAAGATTTGAGGGTCGAGTTGATGTCGGATTCTGGTGAAATTTATATGGTTGGACTTGTGATTGGATGAGAGTTCTTATTCCGTAACTTTTGTCGGGTTCCGAGACGTGGGCACTACGGGTGATTTTTGAGTTAATTTCGGATTTTATTGGAAAAATTAGTATTTTCTTATGAAATTAATTACAATAATTTGTATTGACTGAATCGAATTAATTGTGGCTAATACGAGGATTTCGGAGATCAATTCTCATGGCAAGGGCATAGCGGAATAAATAATTACACCGGTTGAGGTAAGTAACAATTATAAATCTGGTCCTGAGGGTATGAAACCTCGTATTTTGGTATCATGTGATTATTTCGAAGGTGGCGCACATGCTAAGTGACAGGCGTGTGGGCGTGCACCGAGGGGATTGTGACTTGGTCCGTACCGGAAAACTGTAAAGTTGAATAATTTATTATTAGTTATATGATCTCTATGTGTTGAAGAAATTTGACTATAAATCATGCTTAGGCCATGTTATAGTACTGTTGAGACCCGTAGAGGTCGCGTACTTGTTGAATTATTTTCTAATTGTTGTCTTGTACTCAGTCGTGATTTCTTTCTTGCTTATTATACCTCAGCCTTTCTGGATATTTTTTTGATATACAATATTATTTTTGTTTGGGCTGATCTTTGTGATTTCTGAGAGCCCGAGAGACTTGAGAGGTTGAGGACTGAGTAAGGTGGGGGGCCTGTCGGTGAGGTAAGGATATTATGGCACGTGAGTTGTCCATGCAGAATATGGCGCTTGGGCTGTAGGATTCCCCCCGGAGTCTGTACATACCCCCAGTGAGTACGGGTACCCATTGAGTGTGAGTGCTGAGGGCTGAGAGCCGAGTGGTTGATCCGTTGTGATAAGTTGAGTGACTGTTGCCTGAGAGGCTGTACTTGCTTTGCGCTTGTTGTTGCACTTGGTTGCTATCTGTCATTGTTATGAAATCTCTGAAAGAATTTATATCCGGATTACTTGAAATTGAACTGTATAAAATTGATTTGACT